>CAUYRH010040475.1:0-23758 GCA_963574655.1 Perodicticus potto
TACAATTCTGAATTTCATTCCAGCTTAAGTTATCTTGTCCTTGGGATAAGGCTTCCAGTTTCACGGCGAGTAGTGAGTCTGCATAACTGCGGAAGAGAAAACAATCACGATGCCAATCAGAGACACTCAGTCTTTGTTCACGTTATGTTATGTATCATAAAAATGCTACATGGGCTTGGTGCCTGTGGCTCAAGCAGCTAAGGCACCAGCCACGTACACCTGAGCTGGCGGGTTCGCATCCAGCCCGGCCCGCCAAACAACAATGATGGCTGCAACCAAAAAATGGCCGGGCGTTGTGGCGGGTGCCTGTAGTCCCAGCTACTTGGGAGGCGAGGCAGGAGAATCGCTTGAGCCCAGGAGCTGGAGGTTGCTGTAGCTATGATGCTATGGCACTCTACCCAGGGTGACAGCTTGAGGCTCTGTCTTCCAAAAAAAAAAAAAAAGTTACATGGCCATGTGGATTTCATGAGATTGCAGAGTGTTGAAAAGCAAATAAAAATATTTCATGCAGCTTAGTCAACATGCACCAACCTCACTTGTACTAATGGCATTTTCTCTTACAAGTATTTTTATGTGCAAGTATTTTTTGTTCAATGAAGTACTTCAAAATCTGTGTATCTAACCTTGAGCCAAACTAGAAATCCTTAACTCTATCAAATCACTTTTTTTCCCCAGTTACTAATTTTCCCAGCCCTTGCAAGTCTTGGTTCTGTTCCATTTCCAAATGATAAAATTCAGTTATGGCTCTCAGGAGGTCCATCGTAAAATTTTATTATTTCTCTTGTTCCTTCCAGAATCTAGGTCTTGAAAGGCCTTTTTTTCCTACTGTAACCCTAATGTAGCTGGGCTGCCTTAAGGCCTGATATGCTCACTGAGGAATCAGATAACATGCAAATGTTAGGTCCAGAAACCTTGCTAAATAACAAAAATCTTCACTGTATGTTTCCTTGGAGTGGTGGTACATGAGTTAAACTGGAATAGCCTCAATTTCTTCTTCATTCTCCAAAGGTTCCATAGCAGCTACACAAAGATCTCTTTCCTCTGTCCCCTCAATGTCACACACGCTCACATTGCACTCCTGACTCTCCCCAGTGGGCAGCTGGCTAAAACAGAGAGTTTGGTTGACCACTCCAATTATTTTTTTCTTGTCTGGAGAAATTTCAGGGAAAAAGTTATCTATACTGATGCCACTGAGAAACTTTTATTTGTAATCAAACTTTTCAATTCACAATCACAGAACCAATGTTATACGGCTAACATGTTACCAGGCTAACGTGAATGATTCCAGCCAAAAGTAAAGAAACTCAATGGTTTGGTTTTATATCTTTAGGGAAATTAAGAACAGTCTTCTATGTACATACAGATTCATTATGCATTTTGATTTCTGAACAGCCTCTGAGGAATTTCCTAATAGCTGCAATTAAAAGTAGTAAAGTAGTATTGAGTCTAAAAACTGTTTTCCTGGAAGTAACAATTTTCTCAAAATTTTGCATGCTTAAAGGTGCCATTGAGGTGTCTTCTGTAGAAAGTAGCTTGAGAGGAAAACATTCAAAATAGGAAGTAGTGGTGATGATGTATTGTCTGTAGCTCAACGAGGCCTTACCAAGTACAGATATGAAAACTGGCCTAATTTTATGTCTGAGATTTTTGCCTTACCTAAGAGTTAGAAACCTAAAAAAATACTTTGCTACACTGGTAATATGCAATAACTAACACGGATAAATGGCAGCTTACAGAGGAAGATCACTCTAAAAGTGCAAAGTCTTTTTTTTTTTTTGTAGAGACAGAATCTCACTTTATCACCCTGGGTAGAGTGCCATGACGTGACACAGCTCACAGCAACCTCCAGTTCCTGGGCTTAGGCAGTTCTCTTGCCTCAGCCTCCCCAGTAGCAGGGACTACAGGCGCCCGCCACAATGCCCAGCCATTTTTCTGTTTTTGCAGTTTGGCCGAGGCCGGGTTTGAACCCGCCACCTTTGGTATATAGGTCTGGTGCCTTACTCAATGAGCCACAAGCGCCGCCCAGTGCAAAGTCTTTACGGGCATTTCATACACTTCAAGTCTAAATGATGGCCCAACAGAAATGAAATGAGAAAACTAAGGATAAACACAGAAAAAAACCCACAATTACCCATCATTTCTTTAGATATGAACAAAAATGAGCTAAAGGGAAAAGATTTTAGGAGCAACATGAGAGAGCTCCACAGGTTTTCTAAGTAACTATTTGTCTTTGGAAGTGAAGATATGGACTTTGGGCAAAATATTCCACAGCCTACCTAAATAAGTCCCTGTCCTTTCTTCTCACTCTTTTGATCAGAGCTCTCTTTATCTCATATCATGGATAGACCAGTAAGCCTACTAGTCTAACAATCGATCCTTGGATGTTTTAAAAGGATTAATAATTCAATTTATTTCAGATGTTTACTAAGCACTCACTATGTGAAAAACAGTGGTAGACACTACAGAGATGTTCGGAGGAAGAGGATTCTTCCTTTACTTTTGGGAGCTTTCAGGCCCCTGGGTAAGATGCAAAAACTCAGAAAGGGTATAAGAGCAGAGTCCAGGAAAAAGTAGAGATAGTCCCTAAGGGGAGTAGAGATAGTCCCTAAGGAGGCTGAAAGGAAAAAGTGGACGGTAATCCCTATTGGTGGGGAACTTTACTGAAACAAGCATTTAATCCTCAAAACAGTCCTGCATATGCAGAATAGACCTTTCTTTCTTGTTTTTGTGCTTTACAGATGAAGGAAAAAGAGCTCAGCTAGGGGGCACCAAACTCAGATATTTTGGGCCCCAAGGCTTAGGCTGCTCTAACCCATCATGCTAGTTGCTCCAATATCTGTAAGCTGCTGGGGGAGGAGGGGGAGGGAGAAGCATAATACAGGACAGGCAGGAAGTGGAAGCTCCAACACTGTGCTTGGGTGAGTTGGGTGAAGGTACCAAGTTCCTGTTGGTGACAGGACTACACACAGGAACAGAAAGAAAGACAAGAAAGTACAAAGTGTGGTTGAATCCAGTGTGGCTGAGGGATGAAATAACAGTAGGGATATAGCTGGAGCTGAGGTGGGAACACAGCTTAGACTAGAGCAAGGAGTCTGCTCTCAATTCGGTCGGAACACAGAATAATCAAACAGGAGAACTGTGAATGTAGCTGCATTTTAGAACAATTGATCTTGGAACAGTGTACGTCCACAGTTAATACTAACCTATGTATCACTTTTGTGAGAATAAAACAAAAGAATCTTTCTGGGAGTTGGGTGTGGTGACTCAGTGCCAACAATCGTGGTACTTTGGTAGGCTGAGGTGGGAGGATTGCTTGAGGCCAGGAGTTTGAGACCAACCTGGGCAACACAGTGAGACCCCAACTCCATGAAAAATTTAAAAATTATCCAGGGATGATGGTGTGTACCTATAGTCCCAGGTACTGAGAAAGCTAAGGCAGGAGGATTGAGCCCAGGAGTTCAAGGTTGCAGTGAACCGTGATCATGCCACTGCACTCCAGTATATTGAGCAACAGAGCAAGACCCTATCACTAAAAAAAAATCTTTCTGGGCAAAGACAACCCCAAGAGTAGAAGTTATAATGAATAGGTAGAAATTTCACAAGAGTTTGTGAAGGTTGGCTTGTCCTGCACCCTTATGCTATGAAGAATCTGCCTTCCAGGTAGAGGCGGCCTGGTCACAGCAGTGTTTCTCAGACTTGATATTCTATCAGCCTGGGCTTCCAAGAACTCGGGTTAAGAAACTGACTTTGGAAATGAAATGCTATTGTTGTGGAAGGATCTTCTGGGGCCAATAAAAATGTCAATACTAGATCCAAAGTGGGCCCCCAAATCTCATGTCAGTATGGGGGCCATTTGGGTGATCCAGGAAGTGCTTAAATAAAAATTGTTGTTGTTTTGAGACACAGTATCACTCTGTTCCCCTGGGTAGAGTGTTGTGGTTTCATAGCTCACAGCAACCTCAACTCTTAGGCTTGAGCAATCCTCCTGCCTCAGCCTCCCAAGTAGCTGAGACTACAGGTACCTGCCACGACACCTGACTAGTTTTTCTATTTTTAGTAGAGAAGGAGTCTTGCTCTTGCTCAGGCTGGTCTCCAACTTACAAGGTCAAGCAATCTATTCACTTCAGCCTCCCAGAGTGCTAGGATTATAGGAGTAAGCCACTGGACCTGGCTTAAAATTTTAAAAATCAAAACATACACATTTAAAAAAGTTTTTCATAGAGAACACTTAAACTCTTAAGGCTTTACCTATGGGTCTTAGCTGAAAACCACAGGTATAAATGTGATTTTCAAATTGAGTGGGACCACTTCCTTAATAGGTATTTGTATGGGGCAACAAGCATTTCTGATAATCAAAAATGGGTGCCTGGATGCATCAGTGGGAGGGCTACTGTCCTTTAGAGGGCAGTGGCCAGGGATCCTAAGTATGTGGGATACTCTTGACAGTTATCTCACCAAGATGCCCCACGAGCCTGTAAGCTTTAGAAGAGAGTAACTAGCTCTATTCCATTCCAGCACTACGAGGATAGCCAAGCCTGATTAGGTAAGAATAACAATGAGGAGAAAAGAGGTAGGATGACCACTGGGCAGGTTATCATAGAAGCAAAGGTGAGAAGTAAAGTCTAAGTGAGGCTGGCTGCCGAGAAATGGAAACATCTGCAGAGTTATAATACACAGACAGCTACCGACACCAAGAGGTGGGTAGGCTCTTCGCAGCACAAGGGTGTCTGGCTGAGGACAGAGGAAAACTCAGGTTGAGCTTGAAGTGTCTCAGCTTGGAGAAGAGGGAAATAAATTACCCTGGAAACACACTCTGAGGAGTCCTGGTTCATACCCGATGGCCACATTTAAGTTGAAGAAGAGCATTAGTTTCTCCGAGAAGACTAAAAGCAGGGAAATCCACTGTCCGTCCACTATTTTTTTGCTATTGGTTTAAAATTTAATAAATCTCTTTGATTTTTCCTGTGCAACTGTACATAACTCAAGAGAATCAGGCAACGAATCAGAGAGGTTCCAGAATCAGTATCTGAAAAGAACTTCTGTCAAGATCTGCACAGATGTCTCCCCCTGGTGGTCACAAGAACACAAGATGGACTTGTTTTAGCTTGGGCTTTTGTCTTAATCTCTAAATTGGGTCCTTATTCTGGCCCTTTAATTTTCTCTCTATAGCCTCCATGGTGATTTGGTATTAGGAATTGTACTATCTAGTAGCACATTTCAGGAACATTAAAAGATACTAAATTGAAGTTGTGACCACTGCCACGAGGCATTGTGGTCTTAGGATTCCTTTGGTTAACAAAGAATGGGGTTTAGGGCCCAGCCATCCAATGTTAGGTCCATAATTGCAGATTCTGTTCCTCATCAGTGAAATAAAAGAATTGGATGAGATGATTGTTTAAGTTGCTTCCAACTCTCCTGCATTCTGTCATTTCCAAAAGAAGCCCAAGGGAATATATGTCTTCAATAGATCCTTTGTTTTTAGCCTATCACAAAGTCTTTACCAATCACAAAGTCAGTCATTAATTGCCACAGGGTAATCGTTCTCAGATTCCCTTTGTTCCCCCAAAGGAATACTATAAAAGGGGATGCTAATTAGAAGGATGCTTAAAATAGAGTCGACTAGCTTTTAAGAAATATGAGCATAGTATATGGATTCCTTCACTAAAGAACAAATTCTCAATTCGTAAGATCTGCCAAACACAGATTTCTGCATTGAAAGACAGTTTGGAAAACATCGCTTACCGTTCCACATATGCCTGGTCCAGATTGTTTAAGCCTATTGTGGGGATTCTGAGTTGATTCTGCACAGACACAAGATCGCTGCTTTCCAGGGCCTGGTTTAGTAAAGCAACAGCAGATAACATTTCCACCGCAATCACCAGCTCCTCGTGGGCCAAGTAGTTCTGTTGGAAAACATAAGGCAACATAAGCTCCCCAAATAACACACCTCACATTTATGGTGGAGGTTCAGAATGCGTATTTCCTAAAACAATGAAAAAGCAAAGATCTTCACAGCCCAGCAGAAAAAGGGGGGGGGTCATTAACCACCTGCTTTCTGCTGGCTTTAAAGAACAGGTAAATGGCTCCTGGGTTTTTCCTTAGATGATCATTTTAGGGACTGCATTGATTACAACCAACAGCTCCGACCCCATAAATATCTGCATACCCCTAGCTGATCCCTACCTCCACTGACTGGCTGCTTAAAGGCTCGGTCCAGCTACATAATTAAGGCAAGAACTAGACCACATTGTCACTGACCAAGAATGCAAGGCAAGACTTAAGGATAGCTGATGATTTCTAGTTTCAATTAAGGGGGAAAAAAAAAGGAAAATTTCACTTAGAAATCTGAGGTAATCCTTTGGTAAAGTAAGTTAAGAATCCCAAGACTTATATGATTTAAAATCTGGATTTCCTTTATCTAAAAGATACATCTTAGCTTTCAAAACACCCTTTCCCCTTCAATATTTTCTTCCATTTAACCATTTTACTCGATCTTGGTCCGACTTCCAAAGGAATACTCTTTCATCATACTGAGGAAACTTAAAAAGTATGAAAAAGAATTACTTAAAAAAAAAAAAGGAAGAAAGGAAAGGACGAAAAATCTGAAATACGTCTTTACATTTAGGATATAATGTGTTTAACATATAATTTAGTATTCATATTAAAATGCATTATTATATCTTTCTGGATATCCACGAAAACCTAGTAACAAGCTGATTTCAGAATAACAAAGGATAATTTTACCTCCAAAACAAATGGGAAGAAGGGGTTATCACAGATAGCAGGTAAGTAAATTTTACCCAAATATCCTACATTAACTACAAGTGCGACACAAGCGATGTATAAAATGACAAGTAAAGAGCAGAAAGGAATCTTTTACAATTCACTTCTATCTCTTTTAGGGAACTGTCCATAAATATCTAAGGTGACATACACCAAAAAGGACAAGGAGAAAGAACTAGGGCAGGACAACCACAGGTCAACTAAGACTAGCTGGGGATGAAGGCCTGTCCTGGAGAGTCAGCAGCCTTGAGGGGGTGTAGTCTCCCAAAGCTAGAAAAGTAGGAGATAATATGACTGAGAGAACCTAAATGCAATTTAAGAAAATGACCTATTTTTCTTTCTTTTTTCCCCCTGGGGTTGAGTGACCTGGCGTCATAGCTCACAGCAACCTCAAACTCTTGGGCTCAAGCGATTTTCTTGCCTTAGCCTCTCCCAAGTAGCTGGGATTACAGGCACCCGCCACAATGCCCGGCTATTGTTTTTGGAAATGGGGTCTTGCTCTTGTTTCGGCTGGTCTCCAACTCCTGAGCTCAGGCTATCCACCTGCCTCAGCCTCCCAGAGTGCCAGGATTACGGGCATGAGCTACCACACCTGGCCTATTTTTCTTTTACTCTAAAACACTATTTCTATTTGAGAAACATAAGAAGTCTCGGTAAGAATAAAAATAAATCTAATACTCAAGCCCTTTTGTATATATTCTTTTATGTATCTTTAATTCACGCATACATTTACAGAAGTTTTGTTCTTTAGTTTTGACTGACTTTACTTTTATTTTCTTATTACAAAAAAAACAAGATAATGCTATATATTTCAGTTTCTTCCCATTTAATATTAGCGTGGATATCTTTTCTGATCATGAGTCTTTACACTGCCATATTTTTCCTGGTTGCACAGTATTTCTGGCACATGGAAGTACCATAAATTAAACACTGTTATAATTTGTTATTAATTAAATATTAATTACACGTGTGGTTTGCTTCCTGTTGCTCAATATTTTAAACAATGCTGTGAAACATCTTTGTGGCCAAAGCTATTTGATTCACATCCTTCAGGCTCAGTTTCTAGAATGTAAGTGTTAGCATTGAGGGCCTTTAACGCACCTTACTAACACAACCCTCCAGAAAGGCTGTACAATTAACATTCCCATCAGCAGTGCAGGAGATGCCTGCTGCCCCATATTTATGCCTACACTGGGTTAAATCTTTCTAATCTCTACCAATCTAATTTTTTAAAAAACTATACTTTTTTTTTTTGAGACAGAGCCTCAAGCTGTCACCCTGGGTAGAATGCCGTGGCATCACATCTCACAGCAACCTCCAACTCCTGGGCTCAAGCAATTCTCCTGCCTCCGCCTCCCAAGTAGCTGGCACCCTAGCCACTGAACTACAGGCGTTGAGCCAGTATGTTTTGTTTCTGATATAGAAAGATAAGCTCAATCTGCATTCTTAGAAACCTGCAAATAAGAGCATAAGCACCATGATTTTGGTTTTGAAAATATATGCTCTTTAATGTACCGGTAGTATTAAATAGCCCACCACAACACCCGGCTATTTTTTTCTGGTTGCAGCCATCATTGCTGTTTGGCGGCCCGGGCTGGATTCAAACCCGCCAGCTCAGGTGTATGTGGCTGGCGCCTTAGCTGCTTGAGCCACAGGCGCCAAGCCTGTACTTTGTTTTAATTTACATTTATTCATTTCTGGTTGAGTCTGAACATTTTTGTGTTCGTTATTTGTATGCTTGTGGTTTTGTGAATCGTCAGTTCTAGCTCCTAGCCTCTTTCTCTCTCTCTCTCTTTTTTTTTCCCGCTGGTTCTGATTTTTAAGACCCAATGAATGTGCTATGTTTCTCTTTAGAACCTTAAGTTTTAAGCTAATTTTTTACAAAAGAGCAAACGAGAGTGAGGAGGCCATGGCCTTGGCACAGGGGGGACTGGCTACTGGTGTGAGTTAGAGACCCTACATCCTTACTACTCTCCTTTCCTAACCAGCCTTCCTTATTGCTTGCCTCAGGGTGCCCGGTCTCCTCTGACTTACCATGGCATTTTGTTTCTGAAGGTTGGAAAGTTCATTCTGATACATAGCAGCAGCAAAGGGATACACAGCAGGCAGCTGGGCCTCCGGTCTCTCCAGAGCAAGCAGTGTCTTCTCAGGGTCACCTTCCCGAAGGACAGCATTGATGTGCTCCACTGCAGCCTGCCCTGCGGGTGAAGGTTCACATTCCATCAGAACCCCTGCCCTTCTCACAGCTGCCCGACCCAACCAGCACTTCTTTTCCAGGATTTGACCCTAAGCAGGCACTTTCCATGAACTCCAAAAAGCTGCAAGCAGAGGCCAGGCAAAGCCTTGAAAATGTTATCTCTGGAATTTAAATTGATCTGGTCCTCGGAGTTAGTCCCTAAAAGAACATCAGCATTGATACAGCTTGAATTAGGAGATCATTCCTACCTAGTGTGACTTCCCTACAAAGTCTTCCCTTTTGGGATCGGCTGTGTTCCCACCTCTGCCATGAAGCCTTCAAACTCCTCCTATCCCCGAACTCCCTGACTACTCAAAGCAGGGCCATGCAGTGCTAGCAGGTTGTTATAGGTGCTCCCAATGCTTTAGTGCTGCCTCCTCCGGGAGACTTTCATGCCTACATGAAGACCAGAAGCCAGCCTTGCTATAAATAACCCACTTGCTGAATAAGCGCCGTGGTAAACCCACAGCAGGCACTTGCATGATCTGCTGTAGTTGTAAGGTTCAGATTACAAAGACCTCAATTTCGGTGACCAAACAGGGTGCTTGGAACAGAAGATTCAGCATAGTTTTCGGAGCACAGAAACCGAATTGCTAACCAAGTGGGAGAATGAGCACTGAACTCGGCCACCAGGCCAGAGCAAGCCAGACGGAGCCTGCGGGGTCTTGCCCTGTAGAAGGCATCTGGGTAGCAGGAGTAACACAGACTTAGACTCCAGAGCTGCTTGAGGGTTAGTTTGTCTGTCCACGACTTGACTGCAGCTAAGACTATTCTAATTCTTTTTGACAAGGTGACAATTTTTCTTCTCTATGTACATTCACAAGGAGCTTCTCTCAACCTTTTCACTAAAAGACGTCACTCCATAGCAGGAAATACAACTAATGGGGTCCCTCAACTCATCCTCCAACTCCCAGAAGACACACTGAATCAAAGGCCCCTGAGAGCCCAACCACTCCTTTTCTATCATTAAAATTAATGTGACAAACTAAAGAGTTCCTGAAAGGATGGTGAGTATTTGGTTGTGGTGTTTGTTGTTCTATAAAAATTACCCAAGGCTTTTCAGCTGCATCTCAGATTACCCTGGGTAGGGTCTCACTTCACTTTTGATGACTTTATCATATATGTTTGTAAAACTGGACATTAAATATCATTAGAAAATCATATCCTTAAAACACTTTCAATAAACCATTTCTTCTTAAAAAAATAAGATAAATTCAATTGCTTTTTCACATTCTACATTTAAGAAACTGTCTAGCCCTGATCTTAACAGAATACAAATTCGGTCAATTAAGTTTGCAAACTCATCCTAGAAAACGTGCTACATATTTCACTGCTGAGAATCACTACAGTCACCTTTGAAGTACTCACCTTGGGAAGTTACGCACTGATATCAGCACCCAGTCCACCTTTCAAAGCAACTTTAGAATTCTTTTTCTGGAATGACCATCATAGCTATCATAGTACAGTACACAAAAACATGTAACAATGTTGAATACCATTGTCAACATGAGCACAGCTGTGAGAGACACTGGTATATCAAGGTTATGAGACTTTACTGAGTTGTTTGTACAGTGCTGCCAACCAAGGGGCATGGTGGCAAGTTTGTGAACTTTACTGCCAGACCACCTACGATGACAATAACAACAGCTCTGATAGTTATTCCAGAAAAAGAGTTCCAAAATTGCTTTGAAGGGTGGACTCAGTTCTAGTGTCACTGCACAGTTTTTCAAGGGGTGTACTTCAAAGGTGACTGCAGTGAAGCAATGAGGTATGTAGCACTTTTTCTAGGATAAGTTTGTAAACTTAATTGTCAGACTTCAGGTATCAAGCAATGAATGGAACACATGTTCTGAAAGCCTGTAAATTGAAAGACTGCTGTTCAAACAAAGCTTAAGCCTCTGACAATAGATCCATCGGCATTACTGCCAAAGTGGTCACTTATGCCATTACTATGCAGATGCCTTAACATTTTATTACAATAACCTACATGGTGTGTATGTGTGGGGGAGGAGCTTGTCAAAGTAAGCAGTATTCTTACATATAGGGAATTTCAAGCGTACAATTACTTCATTGTCAAGTCACCAAGAAAAATATCCTTTAGAGGCTTTTTTCCCAAGACTACTTTTCAGTTCCACTGGACTATAATTTAATACGGGGAGAGTTAAAAAAAAAAAAAAGCAAACAACTGCAGAACGCTCATGTTCCTCACATTTAAAGCCATCAAACGCTGCAACGCCATTCATCAGTTTCAGCTGGTTATGCCATTAGTGCAAATCATCCAAGGTCTTTTACTTAAAAATGGGGCAGAACCAAACAGCCAAATAGCCAATTTGGCACTACATTTGTGGTCAGGAAATTATGGCATTGAGTAAAAAAAAAAAAAGAAAAATTTATGTAAGGCATTTTATTTAACATGAAAAATAAAACTGTTTTAGTGGTTATAAACATTTCACACAAAAAGGATGGTAAAAGGCTAGGGAATCATTTCCTCTCTAAGCTCATGGACCTCAGATGTCTCACTGGTAATATTAATTTCTTCCTGTAATTCATTTCTGTCAAGCATAATGCAATTCTCAGCTTTCACAAAGAGCAGAAAGAGAAACTTGAAAATTGCACCTCATGTACCATCAATAACATGTTCAAGATTTAATAGGAATAAAAGAACAGAAACACACGTGCACCCCAAAGTGTTACCTTAAAAAAAACGTCATGCAGGAACTCCTGGTTGTGTGTGTGGTGTAAGGTAAATTCTCAGACACACTCAGTTGCTAGAGTCCACACATTCACATTATCCTGCTTGGGGTACCCTTGGTTATTGTTTCAACACTGCACAAAATCTCCCTCCAGCAACTTGGGACCAGACTTCTGAGTAACACCTATAGGTGTAATTTCTTTGATGGTGTTAAGAGCGCTAAAGAATATTCAAAACCTACTTAGAAAGTTAAATTGAAAGCAAGATTTAGAACTGTTGTAATTAGCAGACATTCCAAGTTTTAATTTGGCAGAGGGTTTACATGTTTATTAAATGGGCTAAATAAAAGTATTTCATGTATTAGTTTTTGGTATAAATAGGTTCTTTATTTTCATTTTATTTTATTTGGTTTTTTTTTTGAGATAGTCTCACTCTTGTCAACTGGGTAGAGTGTCATGGCGTCATAGCTTGCAGTAACCTCAAACTCTTGGGCTTGAGTAATCCTCTTGCCTCAACCTCCAGAGTGGCTGTGAATAGCAGTGTGTGCCACTACACCTGGTTAGTTTTTTTATTTTTAGTAGAAATGGGGTCTTACTCTAGTTCAGGCTGGTCTCAAACTCTGAGCTCACGTAATACACCCACCTCGGCCTCCCAGAGTGTTGCGATTATAGGCATGAGCTACAGTGTCCAGCCTACATAGGATCTTTAGATTGACCTAGGGAAAATAAAGATCAAATAAAATTCCCTGCGACACCCATAGCTCAGTGGCTAGGGTGCTGGCCACATAGACCAAGGCTAGTGGGTACAAAACCGGCCTGGGCCAGCTAAAAACAACAATGACAACTGTAACAAAAAAAAAAGCCAGGCATTCTGTGGGCACCTATAGTTCCACCTACTTGGGAGGCTGAGGCAAGAAAATCGCTTGAGCCCAAGAGTTTGAGGTTGCTGTGAGTTGTGATGCCATGGCACGGCACTCTACCGAGGGTGACATAGAAAGACTGTCTCAAAAAAAAAAAAGAAAAGAAAGAAAGAAAAGAAAAGAAATAAAATTCCTTACTGACTCTTCTGATGACCAAGTAAAAATTAATTCTACTACAGGGGAGAAAAGACTAATACAAAGATTGCTATATCTAAACTTGCATAACTTAAATTTCAAGACCCAAGTGTTCTGTTCTCTAGAACCACACCCTGAACTAGGTATTAAGTAGAACCGAACTATTTGACTCCACAGAGTAGGTGGGACAAAAACCTGCCATCAAAAGACTTCATGTGGCCTGTCAACAGTCTAACTCACTGGCTCTGAAGCTACACATGCTGTAAAAAAAAGACCAACTCTTGGCTTGGTGCCTGTAGCTCAAGCGGCTAAGGCGCCAGCCACATATACCAGAGCTGGCGGGTTCGAATCCAGCCCGGGCCCACCAAACAACAATGACAATTACAACCAAAAAACAGCTGGGTATTGTGGTGGGTGCCTATAGTCCCAGCTACTTGGGAGGCTGAGGCAAAAGAATCACTTAAGCCTAGGAGTTGGAGGTTACTGTGAGCTGTGATGCCACGGAACTCTACCCAGGGCAACAGTTTGAGGCTCTGTCTCAAAAAAAAAAAAAAAAAAAAAAAGACCAACTCTTACTAACTGCAGCAGAATGAGTGGGAAGGAATAGAGAGCAGTGGTGTCAGTAATATCTCTTACAATTCCAACAGAACACCATCACATAATCATGGGCAAGGAAATGCAATCTGTAAGTCAATCTTTTACTGTATGACCTTCAGCATTAACCCCAAAAGGGAGATTTAAAATATTTAGTGCTCTGATGAAACAGGCATGTAAAATCCAATGAGCTTCGGGGTCCCTTGAGATACTCTGTGTGGACCAGGAGAAGGATCACCAAGCAGCTTAAGGGAAACTGGCAGATGTTGCAGCATCATTAAGAACAATGCTGGCATTTAGTAGATTTTTCATTTTACAAGGCATTCCCTTTTACAAGTACACAAATTGAGTGTTTTGCTGGAATCCTGGCAAGGAAAGCCTACACCTTACAGAAACATCCATTTCCCTCACACAATCCATCACTTACTGTTGACTTTGTTAACGTTGCCTTGGATTTCTGCTTGTGTCAGCAGTTCTTCATACGCGTCCCTCTCTTCCTCTGAAATACAGCTATTCTGCAAAACAAAGTCTTCACTGATTCCTGAGGTTAAGTAAAATGTTTCCAAAGCTTGAAACGCAAATGTCAAGATGCAAAGATAGAAACCACTCACTAATTTTCATCTGAACTCAGGATAAGCACTTGCAGTACGCTCTGCCCAGGGCACTAGGGTGGAAATCTGCCAAGGACTACAGAATCAACCACAGACCCCCTCTCTGAAAAGGGCCAATGTTCTAATGTGGAAAACATTAGGTTAGACCACTTGGTACTGCCATTCACCATTTTTTGTAGATATTGGTAATTTCAATTGATTTGATCTAATAAAATCAAGAACACAAATACTGGACATACCTCGTAGAACAGAATAGGTTCTAGAGGAAAAGTATTACAAACATTTGTAATAGAAGGATTCATAATTAAGAAGAAAATTTTGAAAGAGGTAATAATTGAGAAGGGCCTCAAGGAACATCGTAATGTGAAAGGCTGAGATGAGGGAAAAGGACCTAGATAGACGCTGGGCTACAGCATGGAGTGTGTGTCCAAGGGGAGCCAAAGATGAGCTGGTCAGCTGGAGGCCACGCTGAGGTCAGTGTTTAATTTAACAGAGATCAGAGGTGGCTTCCAGTGGGGTGACACTGCATCTGCAGTTAAAGGTCAATTTGACTAGCTCTGAGAAGGGTTGGTTTGGACACCCAGGATGAAGGAGCCACAAGCTCCTGTAATGAGGTCAGAGGGCAGAAGAGAGACAAGAGTGGAGACAGCAGCAGGGAATGTCCAACCTTTTCTTTCTCTGCTACACATTGGAAGAAGGAAGAGTCATCTTGGGTCACATATTAAATACACAAATGCTCAAGAAGGCTGATGGGGCCATGGATACTTTTCATGATATCTGACACCACAGGTGAGCAAAAAAGTCCTGACTAAATCAGCATGTGGCCCACAGGCTTGATGATGAAGTCAGGCCTGACAAGAAAAAGCAGCAGAATCTAACCATGGATGGCACACAGAAAGGGTTCTGAGACGACGTGGTTGCCATCCCAAACCAGGGAAGACCTGGAGGAGCGGCAGAAAGGCAGGCACAAAAGGACACCTGATCTCTTCAATCGGGAGATGAGCTCCCTGGGAGAAGGGCGTCAAGGTCAGACCTTAAAGAATCCCTATACTGAGGGGAAGACACGGAGGAAAACCCTAGATGGAGGTAGAGAAGGCAGAGAATCTCAACCCAGGGGAGGTGGGTGGGAGGCAACCTGCTGGATGGTGGGGCCACCACTGGAGAAAGGTCAAAAAATAAAGTGGTTCCTTGTAGTAAATGAAGTTGAAACTGACGGAGCAAGAGCTTAACAAGAGAAAAGTTGGTGAGAAGCGGCAGCTTTCAGCTTAGACCGAGTTTTCAATAATGGGCAGGTACATTGGTAAGTATGGAGTTACGGTCAGGAGTGGGCTGTCTGGCCAAGGAGGGACACCTTTAAATATGCAGTTAATTGTTGGGAAAATATGAAGACAGTAGATTCAAAAACATCCTCTCAGCTGCTCCCGGCCTCTTAGCACTCTGGGAGGCCAAGGTAGGTGAATTGTCTGAGCTCACAGATTTGAAACCAGTCTGCGCCACAGTGAGACCTCAACTCTAAAAATAGTCAGGTGTTGTGGCAGGCGCCTGTAGTCCCAGCTACTTGGGAGGCTGAGGCAAGAGAATCGCCTAAGCCCAGGAGTTGGAGGTTGCTGTGAGCTATGACACCATGGCACTCTACCAAGGGTGACAAAAACAAAATAAACAGGCTTGGCTCCCGTAGCACAGTGGTTATGGTGCCAGACACATACACCAAGGCTGGTTCGAAATGGGTTCGAAATGGGCCCAGAGCAGCTAAAACAATTACATCTGCAACAACAAAAAAAGCCAGGCATTGTGGCAGGCGCCTGTAGTCCCAGCTACTTGGGAGGCTGTGGCAAGAAAATGGTTTAAGCCCAAGAGTTGCTGTGAGCTGTGATGCCACAGCACTCCACCAGGGGTGACATAGTGAGATTCTTTCTCAAAACAAACAAAAATCTTCTCCAAACTTCACCACACTGGATTATTAGCCTTTGCTCATAAATACAAACATAAGTTGGCTAATAATACAAGGTCTGCTGATGATGCCTGACAAGGGACCTTGTTTAGCTGCTGCTTCTACACTTTTCTGGTAAGTAGTTAAGTTTGTCACACGACCTTCAACCCTGCCAATCTATAATATTCACCATAAAAGAAAAATCTTAATTTCTTTACATAAGATACGGCCTTCTTTCACCCTTACATTTCACCCAAACAAACTGCCTATGGCTATAGAGACCAGTTGATTTAAAAACTTGACTTTGAACATTAAAGCTTTTCCAAGCTAAATGTGGTGACTCACGTCTGTATTCCCAGCACTTTGGGAGGCCGAGATGGCAGGATCACTTGCGGCCAGGAGTTTGACCAACCTGGGCAACAAAGTGAGATCCCTCCTCTACAAAAACATAAGGCTTTTTCCAGCTAGTAGCTGATGGCCATATTCCCGCCTGTATTTACTACTCAGAACCTGGTTAAGCACCTTCAGCCTTGCATTCTCCTCTTTTTCCTTTTTGGCTTCCCAGAGTTCTTTCTGATATTCTTGGGCAAGGTCGTCATCCACGGAAGTTAAAACCGCATTGGGGTTTCTTAGTGTTACGACGGTCTGCTCTGCTATTCCTTTTTCAACAGCTTCATTAATGGCTATCACTGCAGCATGCACTGCAAAGTAAAGGGGGAGAAAGATCTGTATCAAAGAAAGACAAGGTGAGCAGTCACATCAGTGGTTTTCAACCGGTGTGCAGCGAAAAATGTTTAAAGACCATAAATTAAATTATTTTCCAAAGACGTTCAAAGTACAGTAAGTGCATTCTTTCCTTTACTCTTCTTTTAGATCAACGTCATTTGAGTGTGCCATGGACCGTTAACTACAGATTCAAGTGTGCAGTGAGATAAAAAAGAAAAACACTAGTTACATGGACACTGCATAAATTGAAGCAGTTTTACTTTCTTCCTTGGCTGCTAGTAAGTGTGTTTTAAAAAAAAACTTGTGCATATTATGAAGCGCCTGACAACCTCTCCACGTGCCTTTCTGCCTGCTGTCCCAGTCTCAGCATCTGCTGTGTAATCAGTGCTCATTTATTCCATTTGCACTGAGAAGTTCAAATGAACATAAGCAGCATGTTGGCCACTGGGGGCTTGAAAATCAGTCCTTCCCTCAGGGTTTTATATGTTTACAGGTCAGTAACATGTTGGTTCCAAGAGATACCTGCCACTTACCCTGCTTTATAGTATATGAAATATATGTAGCAGCAATGTATTCTACCACGAAAACCTAAAGACCTTTAGAAAAGGAGAGACCTATTTGGGATAAAGATGTTTCTGGAACCTCTTAATTCACATTGCACAAGTAGATGTCTAAGAACCAAAATCACTTACTTGGTTATGTTCTGACCTCGTCAAATTAACATCTACAACATAAATAATAACTCTTAGGATGCTTAGAGTATCTTCTAAATATTACATTCCATGTAATCAAAATCAACAAATAAAGTATAGGTAAGTCCCACGCCTATGGCAAATCTGAATTTTGAACAGACTTACACGCGGCTTCATCCACAGACAGTTCGTTGGCCAGAATACCGCCAATTTTGCTGAAAGACGGCATCTGTATTCCATATTTCTCAAGTTCTTTTCTCATATTACTGATTTCTTCCTCTAAAAAAGAACCACACACACACAAAAAAAAAACATCAAAGAAAGCCACAGAGAAGAAGGCAGAAATGAGTATATTTGCATACTCAGAAATGCCTTCATCAGGAAGATGGGCTTCTTCCCTATATAAAAGCTTTCGGAAGAACCCAGCCGGAGCTTGTCATTTCACAAACGCATGAAAGAGACTTCAGTCAAGCACAAATAAGACAGGTAAGCTTTTTCTTGTTAATTATAAAGAAAGGGAATCAATCAAAATGAAGAGGAACAGAGTATTGCTATATTCCTTTAGAAAATTAGATTGTCAAAAGGAAATACAAAGAGTGTACCTGTGAAGTCTACTTTGCCCAATAAATCCTGGATCTGGGGTGCTATTCCTAGTTTGAACAGATATAAACTGAAAGGTAAAGCACAAAATCATTAGAAGCTTTATCATTATAAGCCTTAAAATTATGAATTAAACAAATCTTAAGGGCTTTTTTCAGTTGAGAAGGATCTAAAGCATCTACTCTACTCATTTTACAGATGAGTCCTGGGGTAACATAGTCCCTGTTGCGGAAAGGACCAGAACTCCCGTCTGAGTCCCAAAGACTGGTCTTCTGCAGGACATGACACTTTTATAGGATCAACCAACTCTCCGTCATCCATTTATTAAGAAGAATAAGAAACACAGCCAATACAAAACAGCAGGTAACAAATACAAGAAATATATCTTTGAATATTCCTCTCATGATTCTTATTTTGCTAAAAAGTACAGTTTTAATTATATCTTCCTTTTCAATATTCCTCCATGCACCACACATCCCTTGAAGAAATATTCGTTTTATATTTTCTAAACCAATAAATAGAAGATTATTGGTGGATGGGGGTGAAATTTAACTACAACCTGTGTGCACTATCAAGCAGAAGATGGAGAATAAATTACATGTAGTTAAAACAACTCCCTTAGTGGCGCCTGTGGCTCAGTGGTAGGGCACCAGCCCCATATACCAAGGGTGGCAGGCTCGAACCCGAACCCGCCCCGGCCAAACTGCAACAAAAAATAGCCAGGCGTTGTGGCCGGTGCCTGTAGTCCCAGCTACTCAGAAGGATGAGGCAAGAGAATCACCTAAGCCCAAGAGCTGGAGGTTGCTGTGAGCTGTGACGCTACAGCACTCTACCAAGGGCAACAAAGTGAGACTCTGTCACTAAAAAAAATAATAATAAAAATAAAACAACTCCCTTAGACAGTAATGATGGTGTCCGTAAACCTACCCATAACACGAGAAAGGACTTGAGAGCTGGCATCTTAAGTCTTTCAAAAATAAATGATTATGTTCTTTGCCCACTTAACCACTGAGTCAGCGTTTCTGTCCCATATTTATCCTATCTTTCATAGTCCCGAGATTAAGTCTAGCAACCAACTAAAACATTCCATATTCCCTTTCTTATAAATTTTGATAGGTTTACAAAACCTTAATTCTTAACTGAAATTTCACAGTAATATGCATTAGAAAATGAACTGAGAATGATTTCAATGGCTTGAAAGATGTTAAGATTATTATCACTTCAGATGTTGATGTGAGATGAATCTCAGTGGTGTAGAAAAACATAAAATTTAACTAAAACATGTTGACGAAGTTTAAGATCAAGCTTTCTTTCTTTTTTTTTTTTCTTTTGAGACAGAGCCTCAAGCTGTCACCCTGGATAGAGTACTATGACATCACAGCTCACAGCAACCTCCAATTCCTTGGTTCAAGCAAGTCTCCTGCCTCCGCCTCCCAAGTAGCTGGGACTACAGGCACCCACCACAACACCCGGCCATTTTTTGGTTGCAGCCGTCATTGTTGTCCTGGGCTGGATTCGAACCTGCCAGCTCAGGTGTACGTGGCTGGCGCCTTAGCCTGTTGAGCCACAGGCGCCGAGCCAAGATCAAGCTTTCTTAAAGGTATCAAAATAAGCTCCTAAAATGTGATTAGTCGATATAAGTATCTTGCATTGAAATTGACTTTCTGGATCATTAAGTTCTACAAAAAATATTTATTTAGAAAAGTAATACGTGATGAAAGTTAAAAATGAGAGATTTATGGTTTAAAAAGTTATAAGGAAAATAACTACACTAAGTTAAACACTAAATATTTTGATATAAATCCTTCTAATGTTGCTTCTAGACTGATCTATTTTATAAATGTATATTATTCTGGAATATAAATGTTCTGGAAATTCTGGAAATGTCATTAAATGATGAGAATTTATAGTGTCACTAATAATTATGTCAAATAATGCTTCAGTGAACCTACTTATATAGACACACACATCTTTGTACATATTTGTTACAGTCCCTAAAAACAAAATTTCAGATAGAAAATGTATATTGTCAAACAAAACAAAACAAACCACCCCTTTCCATCTGCATGAGAACTTGAACTGTAGTTAACTTTCTAGCTGTTCCCCTAGGACCCCGGTAGAAGTATACTATCGACTGTTATTAAGCATCATGGCTTAGAGAAAATAAGCCCTGATTAATAAATTGTATCTTGACTAGCAGGGATCCTAACTGCCTCAGAGGCACCATATCTTTGGGCCTTCCTGAGCACTGTGACTCTTAAATTTGGCACATCCCTGGAAGAGCCTGGGAAGCTCTGCAGTGGGGCTGTTGGAACAGGTCCTGGCACCTGCAGGGATGGTGCTTCCAAGCCAGGGAGGTTCAAACCCACCAATTTGAGTCCCACTCCTTAGCAGCGAGACTGTCACCTGTGGACCAAAGAGACTGGCTGCTCACTGGATGTGCGGACAGCCACGTGGAGTGTCATGGAGGCTTCCACTGAAGAGCAGCGTCCTGCGTCCTGCTGGCTTTCCCAGCTCTCTCTATCCTGAACAAGGGGAAGCCCACGGTGGCTCATGACAGGGGTGTGACTCTGAATGCTTTGCTGAACCAAAGAATCCCCTGATGGGTATGGTCTACTCTATCACCAATATATGGGAATGCCATTTTCTTTGTTCCTTTACCACCACAGGATATTATCAATGTAGAATTTCCCAAGCCGAGAGCAACAAGATGTAATTGAAGTCTGCATTCCTGTTGTTAGCTGTGGAGGTACACGTTTTTGTTATACTCATATTGGTCATTCACGTTTCTTCCATGAAATGTCAAGTAAGTTTTTGAATTTTAAGGATTTTTTTTTTTGTGAGAGGAATTTACCTTTCTCTCACCTTCTGCCCTGCCTTTTCCTTCAAAATCATACCAAAGGATGAAGAACAAATGATAATTTTTTTTTTTTTTTGCAGTTCAGCCGAGGCCGGATTTGAACCCGCCACCTTTGGTATTACGGCACTGGCGCCCTACTCGATGAACCACAGGCGCCGCCCAAATGATAATTTTTTTAACCATACGGTGATGTGAATTTTAGTGCTGAATTCCAATATGATATTCATATCTTATCCACAGGGGAAAAACATATTAGACTTTAAACATTCTTCAATGTGAAACAGCCATTATGTATTTACAATTCAAAGCTAACAAGACAGGATACAATCCTTAGTTTAAGTTCTAGGCCTTTAGAGATTATCAAGGATACAAAACTGTTCATCTTACACAGCCTCTGAAGACTTTACTACCAATTGTTCATGCCAAACAAGTCATTACAATTAAAATGAGGTCATTGAGATCCTGTGCTGACATTTTCAAAACCATAATATTCTATAAACCACTTTTCAACTCTTTACAGGGTAAAAATACTCCAATGAAAAAGGAGCTCATATCACATGGAACAATGAAATGTCAACTTCTTCATTTATTCCCTGCTAGTAACAGGAACTACAAATTAAACAGAATTTAAAAGGTAAGGTAAAGCTACAAAAGAATTCTATCGGGGGAAGAAAACCAAGCTATCATTTAAGAAATGAGAATAGATAAATGACCAAAATGTATCACTGTATCGGTTTAATTCCTCCCATGCCACCTAATTTGCATTCTCCTCTGCCCTTTGTACAAATTCAAAAATATTTCTGAATTTATGAAAAAAACTATGAAGTTCATTGAAAGAAATTTTGAAAACGTGACAGTAAAACTTAAGTAGGAGACATCCCTAAAATGTCTTCCAACAACTGTTTTTATATATTTTAAGTACTTTGTGTGCTATATCTGAAATATATAGATTATTTATCTTAATATCCAGCTAAAGTTTTTACTTTTAAATTTGCATTTTTTAAATCAAAGTCTAAGCTAATCAATATCTACTATCCTTTATATATTTCTACTTGTCCACCTATGTCATATTGAGATAATTTATTAACAGAATTTTAGATTCATGCTTTTGTTTTTATATTATACATCAATAATTTAGCCAACTGAAAATTTTATTCATTTCTTTTCTAATTTCATCTACATCAAATTTCCTTCTTTCTTACTTTTTTTTTTGAGACTTTTTTTTTTTAAGCTGTCACCCTGGATACATCACAGCTCATGGCAACCTCTGACTCCTGGGCTCAAGCGAGTCTCCTGCCTCCGCCTCCCAAGTAGTTGGGACTACAGGTGCTTGCCACAATGCCAGGCCTTTTTTGGTTGCAGCCATCATTGTTGTTTTGTGGGCCCCGGGCTAGATTTGAACCCGCCAGATCAGGTGTATGTGGCTGGCGCCTTAGCCCATTGAGCCACAGGTGCTGAGCCTCTTTCTTACTTTTATCTTTGGTTCTACTACATAGTAGATGCTATGAGATCTAAATGCTGCAAATTATTTGTCAAATGGACAGACTGAATGGATCGTCAGTTGCACATATTTTAATATTTTCATCTGCTCCTTGGGTGTCAGCTCTGTTCACTGATTCTAATGCCTCTCTCCCAGTGCCGGTTTCCTTTAGATGTCTGGCATCTCCTGATGTGGGGCTCATCCTGGTGTTGGAGACCTGTTGTTTCTCCACTGCTGAGTGGGTTCCCCGGACAGGAGCCAGTAGTACGGAGGCTAGGGGGGAACAATGGGACTGGCACCAGGAGAGAGCCAGGTCTAGCTCCTTAGACAGGGCTGCCCCGGCCCGTGAGGTCACTGGCTGTCTATCAGGTGCTGGCACACCTTCCTGCCATCAGCATGGACACTTGCTGCTTCAGGGAAGGGTCTGGTTGCTTCCAGCCTCTTGATCATTTGCTTTGAGGCTCTCCTTTTCCTCTGCCTTTTGCTTGGAGCAGACCCCATGACAGCCCCCAGCTGGGCTGCACCCCTCAGGGTTTTGCGGGCTACCGATTCTCCCAGACTGTCTGCCAGTCAGTCAAACCCACCTGCTTACTCTGTCTGGAAGTCAAATTTCTGGTCAATGGATGGCACTCTTTTTTATCACAAATGCTTTTAAAAAAAATTATTACTTTGATAATTTCATACAGTTTTGGAAAGGGGGAGAGATGGCTGTGCTCAATAATCTTGATGCAACTGTTTTCACGTTGTGTACTGTTTAATCTATTTATTCATTTAGTCACTACTGATAGAACAGCTACTGTGTAAGAAAAATTTTTCCTACCATGAGATCCCTGAACTAAGGGTTCAGGCCATCACAAAACTCCAGGCTTGTTGGCAACATGAATTAAAACATTTATATTAAACAAAAGTGTTAATTTTCCCCTTTGGCAATAAAGAAATTAGGTAGCTATTTTAAATATACTTTATATTTCTCCATTGTACCCTATAAGATTAATATAAATCTCACAATCTCAAAACATTCTAGTTTAACTGAAAGTTACCACAAGGTGGTGCTCAGAAGTTAGTTTTTGGATGGAGGAATTTGCTTTTAACTTTATTTTAAATCTGGGATTTTCTTAAGCTAATATGGATCAGGTAGAAATCTCATTTGCATATACCAACAAAATTTTATTTATTAAAAATTTAAAAACAAAGTGGTGGTTTCTCTTCAGATCATATAAATCACTTACTAAAAACATAATGTGTATTTTCTACTTGACTTCAATTTTCAATATTTTTATCATTAAGGTTGACTTTAAACTGTTAGCTTTAGAAAGATCACTTTTCGGCTCGGCGCCTGTGGCTCAAGAGGCTAAGGCACCAGCCACGTACACCTGAGCTGGCGGGTTCGAATCCAGCCTGGGCCCGCCAAACAACAATGACGGCGGCAACCAAAAAATGGCTGGGCGTTGTGGCGGGCGCCTGTAGTCCCAGCTACTTGGGAGGCGGAGGCAGGAGACT
>CAUYRH010040476.1:0-14092 GCA_963574655.1 Perodicticus potto
GGCACCTGTAGTCCCAGCTACTTGGGAGGCGGAGGCAGGAGACTCACTTGAGCCCAGGAATTGGAGGTTGCTGTGAGCTGTGATGCCACAGCACTCTATCCAGGGTGACAGCTTGAGGCTCTGTCTCAAAAAAAAAAAAAATAATAATATAATATTTCTCTTTCTAGTAAAGCTCCCAACCTCTTTATTCTTCAGACATACCAAAGACCACCAGGTCTGTACATCCACTGCAAATTACACAGTTCTGCCTAAACAAAACATTTTAAATTTAGAAATTTGTTTACATTTTACTTGACTTACACATTAAGTCAAGTTACCTAGGCTCTGTTCATTTTTTTCCCCACTTTTTTTTTCCTTTTTGTTTTTCATATTAGAAATCTCTATTGAGGGCGGCGCCTGTGGCTCAAAGGAGTAGGGCGCCAGCCCCATATGCCGGAGGTGGCGGGTTCAAACCCAGCCCCAGCCAAAAACAGCAAAAAAAAAAAAAATCTCTGTTGACCTATCTTTAAATTTGCTGACCTTTTCTTTTGTTGTTTGCGATCTGCTAAGTGCATCCAGTGCAGTTTTAAAAACAATTTTTAGGTTTTGAGTTTCATTAGGTTTTTTTTTTCCCCCTTCTCTTTTTCTGCTATTTTCTATTTGTTCCTTCCTTAGGAACATATTTTTTCTTTCATCATTGAGCACATATGGATAGCATATGTGATACTTTAAGATCCTTGTCTGCTAATTCTAACCCCATCGTCTTGGGGTTTATTAATTGACTTTTCCCTTTTAGTTCACATTTTCCTATTTTCTCATTTGTCTTATAATTATGGATTGTATTCCAAACTTTATGATTGATAACATTGAAAATACTCTAGAAGTCTAGATTATCTCTCTTTTTTAAAATTTTAGGTTAATATAAGGGTACATAGGATTAGGTTATGTTGTTTGAGTTTGTGAGGTAAAGTCCAAGTTGTAGTTGAGCTCTTCACCCTGGAGTTGTGCCATATATTCCTATTTTGTGCCTGTTAGGTGAGAGCTTATCAAATCTCCCTCTTCCCCCCTTGAATTTAATTGTGTTTTTCTCCCATGTGGGCATGTAGTTTCATATTGTAGTTTTTATATTAATATTGCGTGCATTAAATGCTTGCTTTTCCATTCTTGTGATACTTAGGAGGTGTTCCCCAGATCCATCCAGGTAAATACAACAGATGTAAAGCCTCCATCTTTCTTAATGACTGAATAGTATTACATGGTATGTGTGTATGTATACATACATACATCTTAGTTTATCCATTCATGAGTTGATGGGCACTTGGATTGTTTCTACATGTTGGCAATTATGAATTGAGCTGTGATAAATATTCTAAAGCAAATGTCCTTATGGTAAAATGATTTTTTTCTTCTGGATTATATTAATAGGATTGCAGGATCAAATGGAGGGTCTTTTAGCTCTTTGAGGATTCTCCATATTTCTTTCCAAAAAGACTGTACTAGTTTGCAGTCCCATTTCTCTCCGCATCCACCCCAGCATTTGCAGCTTTGGGACTTTGTGATGTAGGCTATTCTTACTGGGGTTAGGTGATATCTCATCATGGTTTTGATTTGCATTTCTGTGATGGTGAGAGACAATGAACATTTTTTCCTGTGTTTTTTGGCCATTAGTCTGTCATCTTGGGAGAAGGTTCTATTCGTGTCTTTTGCTCAATGATAAATGGGATTGTTTGCTCTTTTCATGTTGATTAGTTTTGAGTTCTCTGTAGATTGTGGTTGTTAGCCTTTGTCGGATTTATAACAGGAGAATATCTTCTCCCATTCTGAAAGTTGTCTATTTGCTTTAATTGCTGTGTCCCTGCCCAGAAACGTTTTTAGCTTGATCAAGTCTCATTTATTTTTGTTATTGCTGCAGTTGCCAATGAGATCGCCTTCATTTCTCCTATACTTTCTAAAAGTCTAGATTCTCCTGCAGTCTTTTGGAGAATGGTGATTTTAATTTGATGCACAAACTGCCCCAAACTGTCCTTTGGTTCTTCATGCCATTAAGATGATTTTCTATCGGAATTTTAGGGCCCCACCTCCACATTTAGGCCTGTACTCAGGCAAAAAACAAAATAAAACAAAAAACTACCCATCTCTGTCTTAGTCTGTGCCAGTTCTTTTTTTTTTTTTCCCATGGGACAGAGTTTTACTCTCTTGCCCTGGGTAGAGTACCATGGCGTCATACCTCACAGCAACCTTGAACTCTGGGTTCTTGCTCTTGCTCAGGCTGGTCTCGAACTCATGAGCTTAAGCTTCCCATTTCAGCCTCCCAAAGGGCTGGGATAACAGGTGTGAACCACTGCGCCTGGCCAGCTCTTTTTTTGAAGTAATTTTTATATTGTCTGGATTTTATAGTTATCTGTAGGAGGATCATAAAAGACTCATTTAAATTTTTGAGAACAATGACCATATTTTAACTTGGTCTTGCCTACATAGTTTTACACATTGAAGATGGCAATCCTGTAAAACCTTACTGGATTGATGGAAGGATGAATGAAATTTTCATTTTGTGGTAACGGTTAATGAATTCAGTTTTTTTTTTTTTTTTTGACACAGTCTCATGTCGCCCTCTGTAGAGTACTGTTACATCACAGCTTACAGCAACCTCAAACTCTTGGGCTTAAGTGAGTCTCTTGCCTCAGCCTCCCAAATAGCTGGGACTTCAGGCGCCTACCACAACACCTTGCTATTTTTTGATTGTGGTTGTCATTTGGCAGGCCCAGGCTGGGTTCAAACCCACCAATTCTGGTGTATGTGGCTGGTGCCTTACCTGCTGAGCTATGGGCGCTGAGCCAAATTTAGCTTTTCTAGCAAGTAATTAAGAGGAAAAAAATAACTTACCTGTGCTCTGTATGTACACTTTGATATATCAGTTAAGCTCTTTTGCCCATTTTCTCTTATGGATTTTTCCCTATGTATTTTTAAAAGATTTTTTTTCTGTATCCTGGATATAATTCCTTTGCAGAATATGTGCTTTGCAAATATTTTTTTCCTAGTCTGTGGCTTGGCTTTTCATTTTCTTAATAGTGTCTTTTGTAGAGCATGTTACTAATTTTGGTGAAATCTAATTTATCAGTTTTTCGTGTGATGTTGATCTGAAAACTCTTGCCACACACAAGGTCACATAGCTTTCCTCCTCTATAAAACTTTTCTAGACGTTTTATAATTTTAGGCTTTACATTTAGGTATATGATCTCATTTTGAGTTAATTTTTATATTAAGGGCTTGATGCCTGTTTTTCAGTGGTTAGGGCGCCGACCACATACACCAGAGCTGGCGGGTTTGAACCCAGGCCGGGCCAGCTAAACAGCAATGACAACTACAACAAAAAAACAGCCAGGCGTTGTGGCATGTGCCTGTAGTCCCAGTTACTTAGGAGGCTGAGGCAAGAGAATCACTTAAGCCCAAGAGTTTGAGGTTGTTGTGAGCTGTGACGCCATGGCACTCTACCGAGGGTGACATAGTGAGACTCTGTCTCCAAAAAAAAACAAATTTTTTTTTAAGGTGTAAAGTGGTGTAAGATATGTGTTGAGTGAGGTTCATTGTTTTCTATAAGGATGTCTCATTGTCCCAGCATCTTTTGA
The DNA here is from genome assembly GCA_963574655.1 of Perodicticus potto. Lineage (NCBI taxonomy): Eukaryota > Metazoa > Chordata > Mammalia > Primates > Lorisidae > Perodicticus > Perodicticus potto. The sequence continues at coordinate 3,606 of CAUYRH010040476.1, forward strand.
TGAAAAGATTGAAGGAGAGTGTTTTTTTGATTTTGGTTTTTTTTTTTTTTTTTTTTTTGGTGGTGGGAGTAGGGGTTAGGTTAGGGTATCACTCTTATTTCCCAGGCTGAAGTGCAGTGGTGTGGCATAGCTCACTGCACTGTTGAACTCTTGGGTTTAAGTGATCTTCTCCTGCCTCAGCCTCCCTAGTAACTGGGACTACAGGTATGGACCACCATGCACAGCTATTTTAAAAATTTTTTTATAGAGATGAGGTCTTGCTATATTGGCCCAGGCTGGTCTCACTCCAGGCTGCAAGTGATCCTCTTGCCTCCGTCTTTCTCATTGTGTCAGGATTACAGGTGTGAGCTACTGTACCCGGCCTATAGAGTTTTTTGATAGTTGCTTTTTGAGTGCTTACGCTCTAGCCATAGCTTTAGGTGTTTTGTTACTGAAATCATTGTTCACAGCAAGTCCATGTGGCTGCTGGTGTTATCTCATATGGGAAAATTACTCTGTCCCTTTATAAGCCATATTGAGGAATTTGAGCTTTATCTTTAAGGGAAGGGTTAAAATATGGCAGTTCCATGATCAGAGTACAGTTCAAAAGATAACTGATTACACTTTGGAGATTAGAGTGTGGGATGAGGAGACAGGAAGAGGATTGTAGTGCTTTAGGTTAGAGGTAATGGTGGTCTGAACAGACAGCTGGAAAGTAGATTAAGGAATTTGATAGGTCTTGGTAAGGGAGTAATGGATCTAAGAAGGAAATAATTCAAAGTTAGAAGTAAGGAAGAAAGATGAGTAAATTTGGAATTTCCTGTGGCATGTGGGGGAATGAAAGAAATTTTAAAGAGTAGAGATTTGTTTTGTGATGCAAATGAGGCAGTGTTGAGGCATATGGATTGCCTTCAAAGCCTTGAATGTGGCTGAGATTACTAAATATTATACTGTGAATATTACACTGCACTCTCAAAGCAGGTTAAATGTTGCATTTTTGAGACAGTATCACTCTGTCACCCTCTGTAGAATGCTGTGGCCTCTCAAACTCTGTGGGCTTAAGTGATTCTCTTGCCTCAGCCTCCCTAGTAGCTGGAACTACAGGAGCCGGCCACAGCGGCCAGCTGTTTTTTTGTTGCAGTTGTCATTGTTTAGCTGGCCCATGCTGGGTTCGAACTCACCAGCTGGGTATATGTGGCTGGCGCTGTAACCACTGTGCTACAAGTGCCAAACCTGCAGCAAATTTTTTAAATCATTGTATGAGGCCCACAAATAATGAAATCCTGAGTAATTTTGAAAAATCTTAACTGAATTAGTAATTTTGAAAAATCTTAGCAGAATTATTTTATAACAAAATATAACTATTTTAGTGCTTGAGCTTGGTTCTTTACTTTCCATCTGTTCTTTTGCTTCAGCACCCTTGATCTCATGTTTTTCTACAAGTTTTAATGTACATTGTTATATGTACATTGTAATGTAATGTACATTGCCATGGTGTACTTTATTAGGGAAAACCTCTCTTGTAGAGAAACTGTTTTTGACCCTTTCATGTCATGCTAAAGTTAGTAATAACAATAATATAATATGAAAATAATTGATGCAGTCTGTTTAGACATTTCTTTTAACTAACTTTTCATTATTCAACAGGTTTGATCTGTGGATGAAATGAATCATGATTTTCAAGCTCTTGCATTAGAATCTCGGGGAATGGGAGAGGTAAGTATTAAATACTAAGAATTTCTATCTTTTTAAATTCCTCTTTTGAGACATTGAAACTTTTTAAAGAAACCACAAATCTTGAAAATTGTGGTTATGTCCTTCAAACTAAATGGAAGTTTTAAATCTCAAATTATACAATTCTGCAGTTGGAATTTTAGCTTTTTTTTTTTTTTTAACTTAGCAGTAATTTTTAGTGTGGTTATTTGTGTTTAGGTGATTTGATTGATTTGATTAGGTAATGTCTTGTATTTTGGTAATGAATTATGATTAGCTTTGCTCAGAAGAAAATACTTCTTTTACCCTTGTTCTGTTGTTTTATACATGTATGTAGTGTTTGCTTTAGCCTCACTTAATTGTTCACTATTCTCCCTCTGAAAAAAATCTCTTGTTCATTCAAAGTTGTTTGGTTAATAAACTTCTAGTTCTCTGCAAGACTCTACTGAAAAAACGTATCTGTTGTCCCTTTGCTATCTTCAGTAGAATTAATCACTTTATTGACTTCTGGTTCTTTATATATAAACTTTGATTATGTTGCTGGTTACAGTTTGTTTTGTATGTCTCCCCTGTAAATTGCTAGCTTTGAATGCCTAGCATAGAAGGTACTTTACATGTTTGAATGGATTTTATCATTCTTGTTAACTCGTGATTTTCTTTAGGGTACCCGATATTAATCTTACCATTACATACTTTAACGCATCAAAAATACTTAGTTTTCTATACAGCTAATGAATATTTAGAGAACTTTATGAAAACTCTTGTGGTCACATCTATATTTTGTCATTTTCTATACTACTAACATAGACTTTGATAATAGAAAATAACAGTGAACCGACCTAAGACATGTAATTAACTGCTTGCTCCTGGAGATTATTTTACTTTGGTAGATTAGAAACCTTCATGAGACTCACTCCATTCAATGCTGTGCTCTTCAGATGCAGAAAAAGAGTCCAGTCACTCCTTTGGGCCACAAGAGGGCACCCTGCAGCTAGCTAACCCTCCCCTTCTTCAGAACAGCGTTTTCCAAAGAGTTTGTCATTTTCAGAGGACTGATTTAAGGGTGAGTTAAGGTGCTTAAGCTTAAGTATTGCCAAAATAAATTTGTTAGTTCAGTGCATAAGGTAAAATTCTGGGCCCTAAGAAAAATTTGAGAGAAGGAGTCATATTTTTGTTAAGGAAAACTGTAGCTTCTCTGCAGTGCACTGGCTGCTTAGGTATTGTTACGCTATGGGGGAATTAAAAGGTAGTTGAAAAGGGCTTTTGTTCTTTCCCTGCCACTGTCCACTTGTTTTCTTTGATCTTTAGAAAGCAGAATAACATATCTTAAAAGCAGATTTGTACAGTGTTTTCAGCTTTCTAGTCTGTGAACTTAATTTCTTTTTAAGAGCAAGTAAAGTCACCCCCTTAACATTAATTCTAGTTAGGCTCCATGTACTTTACTTCTTAGATGTCTATTGTATATGTTTATAAATTGGCCTTTTTTCCCCCTTTCTAAATAGCATTTGATAAATCCAGAGATACCTTTGTAGTTAACAAAATGTCAGGAGCAGAAACAGTAGTTGAAAGAGTTTAGGTACTTGGGGGTGGAGGAGGGGTATCTGAGGTTTTGATAAAGAGGAGCTAGGTTGAATAATATGAAATAAGTTTTAATCTAGACTTTCTTAATGGACATGTCAGATACAGAGTAAAAGTGACTAGAATTTAGACTACCTGGTAGATAGCAGTGAGGCATTGTATCTGACCTTCACCCAGTAAAAATATATTTTTAAATAAGCTGTTTTTCTTAACAGTTTATCAACTAATAATGTTACTTATAAGAGTTAGCTAAGAAACCTACTCAGATTTCTGTGTCTGGGTTCTCTCTCCCACAAGCCTTTCTATCTTTCCTCATCTCACAGGCAGCAGGGAACCTTCTGGGATTTCCTTCTTTGCCTGTCTCTCTCTCACCAGTCTTCTCCTCCTTTCCTGACAGGTGAGGTTTTTTTGATTTTTGTTTTATCCCAGAATTCATTTATTGGAATAAATTTAAAACAGGCTTGAGTTTTTGGATCTTGAGTTTTCTAAAAATGCTTGTTTTTTCTTAATAGATTGCCCTAATCTTGATTTTCTTTAAAAATAAAGTTTTTGCTTATTACGTCATAAGTGTTGTAAATCTCTAGTGTACAAAGCATTGCATTTACATATAGGACTAATTTCAGATGTACTGTGTTTTGTAGATTATGATGGCTTTCCTGGGTCATCATTAGATGGGCAGTCTTTCCTGCTTGTTCATCCAGAAATAAGAACAGATTTGTATTCATCTATTCATAAATTCACCCTTACTGTTTTTTCCTGAAAGCTCGTTTTTGTCAAAAGACCTACTCATGTGTGTTATATCATGTGGCTTAAAGAACAAAATGTATCCATGGGAGATTGAACTCATCTTCATTAATATAGTGTTTTAATCAAATACACTGCAGAGGCACGTTTATAATAATCTTCTCTAGATTGTTGTGGCATATATAACTGGGTTCCTGTTTACTTTTAAATAACATGAAAGATTCTTCCTGAAATTCTTTCGGGGAACCCAGAATTTAAGTTATGGAGTTTTATTTTGAAAGTATTTTCAGAACAGTATAATGAAACAATGTTCTTTTCTGACATAATATTTAAAAGAAAAATTATAGAAAATTTCTAAATTATGATTCCATGTAGTGTAGTGAAGTGGAAAACACACTATAGAGGAGTTAGGAGACTTCTTTTTTTTTCTCAGATCTCACTAGAGTTATGACTGACTTTTAAAAATAGTACTAAGAGGGGCGGCACCTGTGAATCAGTGAGTAGGGCACCATCCTCATATACCGAGGGTGGCGGGTTTGAACCCGGCCCCGGCCAAGCTACAAAAACAACAACAAAAAAAATAGCCGGGCATTGTGGCGAGTGCCTATAGTCCCAGCTACTCAGGAGGCTGAGGCAAGAGAATCACCTAAGCCCAGGAGTTTGAGGTTGCTGTGAGCTATGACGCTACGTCACTCTACTGAAGGCAATAAAGTGAGACTCTGTCTCTAAAAAAAAAGTAATAATAATAGTAATAAGAATAACCTTTTGTATGAATCACATCTGTCTCCCAAGTGCTCTAGCTTTGATCTGAGCTGTTAGGGATAATTGGAATGGAAACCAGCCATTTCATACAGTATTTAAACAGCTCATCATAGTTTGTGTTCATAATTCTTATATTAACAAGTCTGTCTTAAACTTTACCTAATGGGAAGAATATTATGAAAATATCTTAAATTTTTTTTTTTTTTGTTGTACCTAGTGGTGGATACTGGAAAATTTTAGAAATATTGATGAATTAAACAGATTGAAAAGAACTCTCTTCTGTGATAGTCGAGTGTAAAGAGAAAGCCTGTAGAATTACATAGGTTCTGATCTTGTTGCTACCATGTACCAGTTGTATATGGAACTTTAAACAGTTTAACTTCAGTCTCCATTTCTTTATGCAAATGTGATTACATTAGGCAAGTGTTGTGTTTTGTTTGTTTTATAAATAATGGGGTTTTATCATTCTGCTAGAATACTTAAGCTGACTCAAGGGGGGAAAAAAAGGCAAATAGCTCTAGACAAAAATCTTTGTAGTGAATAATAAAATGATCTTTTGAAACATTCAACCAGTTAAATGTTGGCCAGTGTGTAAATTCATGTCTTATAGTAAAGGATTCATATTTTGGTAGTGATGGTACCTCATATTGATGTGTCTGCTATGTGGTAGATGCTGGCCAAGCAGTATTTACTTTATTCTAGCTTCATAATGATTTTTGTGACTGGACCCTTATTATTATTCCATTACAGATGGGGAAACTGGAGCTCAGAAAGGTTAATTAAAAACTGGCCCAAGGCATGTATAGTGCTGGAACAGCAGTTTGAGCTCAAGAATATCTTGACTATTTGCAGTACTGCTTCCCTTTTGGAAGTGACTGTTTGCCTTTGATACTGAGGGATTTTAGGAATAGACAAGATTTGAGGAAGTGGTATGAGTTAAAAAAATGTAATTTTTTTATTAACAAGAAAAGATGAAAACCTGGAAAAGCACAATTCTTGTGTTCTAGGAAATTTTTATTTTTTGTTTCTGCATAACTTAGATCTTAGCATTTATTCCTTTCTTTTATGAACTTCCATTATAAGTAGAGTGACCTTATATTCTGATTTATTCAAGACAGTCCAGATGTTTATCTGTTGTCATGGCATAATTACTAATATAGTATTAACATTTCTCAGAAATGTCCCAGTTTGGATAAGTTGGATAAACATCTTAATTTAAAATATCATAACGTTGACATTTAATTTTTTTTTAAGTCTTTGGGTTATGATAATGTGGTTGGTTTGGAGATTTTACGTAATTTGTATTAAAAAATCTGTAGCATACCTTTTGTAAATGCTGGAGCCAGGAATTTGATTGAATGATTTGTTTTTATTGTGATATGCTAGGGTGCTGATGGATTTCTTTAGAGATGGAGCAGGCAAGCCATAAGTACTTTTTGAAGTAAAGGACATTGCATATTCACTCAGTCATATCCAGGTTGAAAAGTAGAACAGGTTGACAAGAAACACTGAGTTGCCTGATCTTGGTTTAGAGCTTTTGTGACTTGGGGAATTAATACGAATTGATGTGGCATAACTATATTTGACAGATCTTAAGATCTCTTAGCCTTGCTTTCTATAACATATTTCCTTGTTTGTATAGTAAAAAAGTCTCCAGGGGCAAGTCTGTTTTTATTGCTGTTTCAATCAGTGCATTGTTGAACCTTTTCTTTTTTTCTTTAACTATTCTATCTTGAATTGTTGCCTTCCTGGATATTTAGTCCATTTTAACCTATTCGTGGTCACCAGCTTGTAGTTTATCTAAAAGTATTTTAGTCAATGTGTCAACTGTCACAGAAGACAGTTTCTAGAATGTTGGTGAAGGCATTTGATAGAAGTGTTAAAGCAAACGAAAGATACTTACAGTATAGTGCTTAGCAAAGTAGGCACACTTGCTAAGTGGTTGACAGATTTTTTCCCCCTAGTTTAGCAATTTACATTCTCAAGCAGTTGTCTGTGAAGGTACTCAAAAGAATAGTATCTCAGAAGACTTTGGAATAGTCTCCTCAGAGAAGTTCTTTTGCTTCTACTAGCTCAGAAGATTAGTCTGGTTAAGAGACTTCTGTGTCTGTGATTAATCCTTCTATTAGTTGTTGTACCTTTATTTTAGATTCCTTATTTGTTCTTTCTTTGATACTGAGAGATATTTTCCTTTGTGAAAGTATGGGATAAAAGCATTTCTTTATTTCAGGAATTATTTTCAACTGGTTGAAATGACTCATTTTTAAGGGATTAACTTGGGTTTGACTGTCAATAAACTTGCAGTTATTTAAATATATCAAGTATGATCCTTTAATGTCAGTATTAGCTTTGTTTTGTTTGAATATTTGTTGGATCTTTTATGGTGAGATTGTAAAAATTGAAAGAATGGAGGCTGCAGTTTACCTACCAAAATCTTTATTAGAACAGATTATTGTTTAAAATGGCTATACTTAGAAATAGAAATCATTCACAGCCCAGGAAGATCCTAACATGAAAATAAATTTTAAAGAATAGTTTCTTTTAAAATTAAGAAAATTTTGTTTAGCAAAAGATTTAAATTAGGAGTATGCCCACGTTGAATTTTCCCCCTTTCCTTCAAAGCTGCTGCTTTTGATTTTTGCTTTTCCTATTTTGGCTAATAGCACTACTGTTTGTTTAGCTTGTTACCCAAGTTTCTAAAATTTTATCCTTTTTCCTCACCTTCTCTACCATTTGTATTCATATCCTATTGACTCTCCAAAAGCCTCTGAAACCTGTTTTAGTTTCTCAGTTCTTTCAACCATTATCCTCTTTCAGTTCTTGCTGTCCTGGCCTTCTTGTATTTCTGCTAAACTGGCCTCCTAGCCCCTTCTATTTATTATTTTTACAGTTTTCAACTTGAGTTGTTTTCTAAAACATAAGGGCACTCTTTGGCTTCTCTTCATTACCCATTACTTGCTAAGTGATTGACATAGTGCTTTCAAGACTGTATCCAACTTCCTTAGGGTGTCTTTAAGAAGGGACCTTATAATCTGACCTGGCTGAACTCCCAGTATCAATTTAGCCTCCCTACATCTGTTCCTTCGTGTTATACCCTGTTCTATACGCTGTATGTACATTTTCTCAAATGTTTTACCTTTATTCATGCTTTTCTCTGTCTTATATACATATCTTATTCCTTATACACAAAATCTTATCTCAAATTAATTTAGTAATTTAGGGGTTACTAAAGATGAAGTTACTGTGCCCTTAAAGAGGCAAATACAGGTAATTTAGTGTGATAAGTGTATAATAGAAGTATACCCAGGTTTGATTGTGAATACTGAAAGACTGGATGCCTAATTAGGGGCTGAGAGTGATGAATATCTTATGAGTGCTTCTTAAAAATGTTAATAACCATCTATTTCTTTCAAACAAATACATCCCAAGTTCACATCCTCTGGGTGGCAGGCATGGTAGAAAAGAGAGACCTGGATGAATATTAAAGAATTATTAGAAATAGCCCAAACACACATTTTGAGTACTCAGTGTATGGGTGTATCAATATATTTTTACGTGCTGTGTGGGTTACAAGATACAATAGAGCACAGCACCTTGAGATTGGTAACACAGAAGTATTTGTGGGTCTTTTCTATGTGTGATTTCTATTATCCATGGTTTCCTGATTGGGGATTTACAGATTGATAGTATTCAAGAGCTAGTAAGAGTTGTGAAGTTCACTTCCATTGAATAACTGAATTAGAATGAAGAAACGTTTTCTATGCTGGAAGCTATAGGATAGGAGGTGGTCTAAGGACAGAACTTGGAAGTGAAGAAAAACGTCAACTATTTGTATGAATACATTTATGACATTATATATATATATTTTTTTTTAGTAAGAAATTAAATAAGCCATTTGAATAAATTAGTATATAAAGAGAACATAATGATTGGAAAAAAGTACAAAAGTCAGAAGTGGACTTTGATTAATGTTTGGGTCTAGAATGATTAGAGCCACTACATAAAGATTAATGAGAAGTTATTTTACTATTAATGAGACAATTTAGAAATAGGTCACTCTGGATTTTTGTTAGCTATAATAAATATATGCTGTCTCCTGTGTATTAATACTTGGTAGTTAGAATAAAATTTAGCTGTGATTTTTTTTTTTTTTCCCCCTCCACCCAAATAGCTTTTGCCTACCAAAAAGTTTTGGGAACCTGATGATTCAACAAAAGATGGACAAAAAAGCATATTTCTTGGGGATGATGAATGGAGAGAGACTGCATGGGGAACTTCTCGTAAGTTACTGGTATATGTGTGAAAATTATGAATATACGCAATTTTTTTTTTTTTTTTTGAGACAGTCTCATTGTGTTGCCCACGGTAGAGTGCCATGGCATCTCAGCTCACAGCAACCTCAAACTCTTGGGTTTAAGCGATTCTCTTGCCTCAGCCCCACATGTAGCTGGGACTACAGGCGCCCACCGCAACGCCCAGCTATTTTTTGGTAGTAGTTGTCATTGTTGGCATTTTCAGGCTGGGTTCGAACCTGCCAGCTCCGGTGTATGTGGCTAGCGCCCTAGCTGCTGAGCTACAGGCACTGGGCCTGCAACTTTCTTTTTTTTAAACTCTACTCTCAAGAATATTTTTTTTTTTCTTTTTTTTGAGACAGAGCCTCAAGCTGTCACTCTGGATAGAGTGCTGTGGCATCACAGCTCACAGCAACCTCCAATTCCTGGGCTCGAGCGAGTCTCTTGCCTCCACCTTCCAAGAAGCTGGACTACAGGCGCCCGCCACAACTCCCAGCCATTTTTTGGTTGCAGCCGTCATTGTTGTTTGGTGGGCCTGGGCTGGATTGGAACCCGCCAGCTCAGGTGTACGTGGCTGGCGCCTTAGCCCGTTAAGCCACAGGAGCCAAGCCAACCTTCAAGAATATTGAGAGAAAACTTGTGATATCTTTGAGGATTTCAGAAATTTTCATAATGCACATTTTCTTAGGGCAGCTAACCCTTATCTGATAGAACATCTACTTGATTAGTACACTTAATTTTAGAAACGTTTGTTGCAATAACATTATATTAAGAAGTTTTTTAGTTTTTGTTTTTTAATTTGATGATAAGATTCTGGATTCCCATTTAGAGTAGAGTACAGATTAACTATGGGGATTTTCAGTTATATTAAATAACAATGATTGATTTATCTAATTGCAATTTTGCATTTTTTGTACCCAGAAAGGAGGTAAACTACCTTGATAATATAGAACTTCCAGAAAGAGAGCCAGTCTTTAAATGTTTTGATTTCTCTAAGTAGGGAGAGACTTAGGTCTGAGAACCTTTTATAAGAAAATGAACTGGTATATAAGGAGTACAACTTGCAGGAATGACTGTCTATTGGGAAATTAAAGAACATAGTTATGTTCTTAAAATAGCTTATCATTTTACTGATATTTTTAAATGATTATGATGTATAAAATCTTAAAGATACATAAATAAGAATGTTAGTATTCTACAGAAAAAAAAAAAATTTTTTTTTTGATGCACTCATTCACCCCCACCCCCACCCCACCCCCGGCGGAAGGGACTGCATTTATTCGTTTCCTGGCCAAGGAACCCATACACCTATATATACCCTGAGGCTAGAGGCCTAGAGGAGGAGACAGGGAAAGACCGGGAGAGGAACGGAGAGAGCTTCTCTCTCCCTACTTGAAATCTCTCCCACTACCAGGAGCT
>CAUYRH010040479.1:0-16605 GCA_963574655.1 Perodicticus potto
AAGCAGGTACATGCTGAAACCAACCTCAGCTCCCATGTCAAAGCCACAGCAGGCATCAGAGATTGCCTGCAGGAAGGTCTCAGGATCAGTACAGCCACTTCCTACATGGAAGCTGACACCAATGACATCAGTATTTAGCTCTTTTGCCCATTCCAAAAGAAGTCTGCTGGTTTTGAATGTGGCACCAAATTTAACACTGAGTCGACAGACTGCTTTGGAATCATCAGTGGCAATCCACAAAACCAATTTGGCCTTTGGATGTGCTCTGGAAACTTTCATCAACTCGACTTCACTGTCAAAAGTCATCATGTGGACCCCATTATTGGCAGCATACTTAATTTGAGACACTTGTTTACAAGGATTTGCATATATAATCCTCTCTGGAAACACCCTGAGACTTTGCACCAATTGTATTTCAGTCTTGCTAGCACAGTCAAATCCTGTCCCAATGGCAGCGAGGGTCTTCACAATGGCTCTACTGTCATTACATTTGACTGCATAAAAGGGAGTGACACAAGGAAGAACTTTTAGCCATCTTCAGTGTTTCTTCAGAACATCTTCGAGGTCTGCTACATAGAAGGCATCCTTATCATCAGAAGAGGATACTTCAGGCTCAGCGCCTGTGGCTCAATGGGCTAAGGTGCCAGCCATGTACACCTGAGCTGGTGGGTTCAAATCCAGCCTGGGCCTGCCAAACAACAATGATGGCTGCAACCAAAAAATGGCCGGACATTGTGGCAGGTGCCTGTGGTCCCACCTACTTGGGAGGCAGAGGCAGGAGACTCGCTTGAGCCCAGGAATTGGAGGTTGCTGTGAGCTGTGATGCCACAGCACTCTATCCAGGGTGAAAGCTTGAGGCTCTGTCTCAAAAAAAAAGAAGAGGAAACTTTATTGATTTTTTGGTCCAGAATGTTCTTGGCAGTAAAACCTTCATCAAGCAAGTGGCAGTCAAACTCTTCATTACTAATGTTGTTCATGGTTTCTTGATATTTCTTTGAAAAACTAAGAGATAGAATTTATTTATTTATTTATTTTTAATTATTATTATTTTTTTTTTTAGAGACAGAGTCTCACTTTATCACCCTCAGTAGAGTGCTGTGGCATCACACAGCTCACAGCAACCTCCAAATCTTGGGCTTAGGCAATTCTCTTGCATCAGCCTCCTGAGTAACTGGCACCCGCCACAACACTTGGCTATTTTTCTGTTTTTGCAGTTTGGCCAGGGCCAGGTTTGAACCTGCCACCTTCAGTATATGAGCCACAGGCACTGCCCTAAGAGATGGAATTTAAAGAAATACTTCCAGCTTCTCACAAAGACAATTCTCCAGGAATTCTGAATCCCACTGCATGTGTCCTCCAGCAACAGTGGAACCGTTCTTAGAGCATCTGGGCACTGCAGGCCAGCCGCAGGGAGAAGCCTGAAAGCCACCGCCTGCGCAGAGCCAGAGTTGGAGCCGTAGGAGCACTCGGCCGCCCCCATCGCACCCATCAGCGCCTTGCTCCTGCTTGCCAGAGACGCTGGCCGAAGTGGCGCTGGAGCAGCTGGCAGAGGAGCGGCCGAGGTGGTGACTTGGGGGACTGACCGCCACATTTGCAATGTCAATAGAAAATGGGTTATGGAAAAGCTGTATGTCCTGTTCATGGAGATGAAGCTCTTTAAATCTAAATTGGAACTCCTTTTGCAACTTTTCCAGTGAATCCACACATTTTGTTTGGGGATGCAACCAATGGTTTTTCCGCTAACAGATTTTGCGGGCCCGGGATGAGTCTGCTGCTAAACAGGACAGGCAGCTGAGGCAAAAACACCTGGTGGGCCAGATAAATGTCCTCAGTGAGCCGCATATGGCCTGTGGGCTGTACTTTGAGGACCCCTGGCCTAGAGCCACTGTGTTGCCCCCTCCACCAGAGGACCCCATTTTGGGCCCTTCCCTCCAGATCCAGTCTTTGTATCCACCCCCGTATGATCCCCAGCCAGAGGCACCTGCACGATTGGCTCCCCAGCAACGCAGGTCCAGGAGGTTTCCAGAGGGCCCCCACAGGTTCCCTCGCAAACCAGGGGAGGTACTGTGTACCAGCCCTCTAGTCCAAACTTGATGTCTGTTCAGATGGAAGCAGTGGCCCTTTCTATGGCAGCTCCCATCCTGCCCCTGCATCAGCTAGCTCCACTTTTAAGGGGACAGCCATTCATGGTATATGTCCCCTTCTCTACCAGTGATCTGTACATTTGGAAAACCCCAAACCCCCCTTTGTCAGAGAAACCACAAGGGCTAATCTCCCTCCTTGAAACTATCTTTTTCACTCACTAGCCCATTTGGGATGATTGTCGGCAACTCCTACAGGTCTTGCTTACCTCTGAAAAGTGAGAATGCATCCTGAGAGCAGCCTGGAAAGTCGTTGAAGGGCTGGACAAGTAGCCTGCCACCAATGCAGCTCTCCTTGAAGCCCATTTCCCGAGCAAGCAACCCTCATGGGACCCTAACCCGGCTAGAGGTAGGAGAGCTCTACCTGAGTATCACCAGATTCTAATGAAGGGCCTCCGGGTGGCTGCTAAGAAGTTGAGCAATCTGCCTAAGGTTAGTGAAGTCATTCAGGGTCCCACTGAAAGCCCTGCAGCTTTCTTAGAAAGGCTGTTAAAAGCCTATAGAACTTACACTCCTATTGATCCGGAGGCCCCTGACAATTGTTGGGCCATAAACCTGGCTTTTGTCGCACAGTAGACCCCTGATATTTGAAAAAAATTACAGAAACTGGAAGGCTTTTGTTGGGGCACAGTCATCTGCACCCTTGTAAGGTCAATCAGTCTCCCATTTTGTGAAGACAAGTTTAAAGTCTTTTGTGAGTTAGAAAGGAAAAATTCTGGTGGGATTTTCCAGGCTACTCCCTTAAGAGGATTAACTGCCTTCAAATGGTCTGGTCGGTGAGAGGATTATTACTTAGCATAAGAATAACCTTGGTAAAGTAGTTATCAGTTAAGCCAGTTAAACCTTAGCCAATAAGGATAGTTTTACATAATAAGTGGTTATTAGTTAGTCCAATTTATCCGTAGACCCTGTAAGTACCAGGTGGTAAAAGGCCTGGGGTCAGGTTTAAGTCATATGTTGATTGATTAAGTCATAAAATTAAGTCATGTGCTTGTTGATTAAGTTATGTGCCTATATAAGCCTTGTTGGAAGAAATTAATTTGCTGTAATCCTGAGTGAGCTTCAGCCGCTGAATGCCAGAGCGAGATTCAGCCATCGATCATTCCTTCTGCAGTGCTGCCTCTGTGTCATTAATCAGGGGGACTGGGTGGCAGCAGCAGGCTTTGAAGGAAAAAATCTCAGTGAGTTGGTGGAAATAGCTCTGGAGGTTTTTAACAACTGAGAATCTGTAGACATAATTACCACTAAATGGACGGCTAAAGTTATGATAGCTGCCCTCTAGGACCACTCCCAATTCCTGGGAACTCCACAAGGCAGAGGACCTAGGCCCCCCTTAAAGCTGAATCAACGTACCTATTGCAAGAAAATGGGATACTGGAAGAATGAATGCCCCCAAAGAGCAGCCAAATCTCAGAGACCTAAAATCCTCATTAGGGAAAACATGGACTGAAGGTGTCAGGGTTCCTTTCCCTTAGGTCCCCAGGAGCTCATGGTAACCTTAAAGGTTGGGGGCCAGCCTGTGGACTTCCTAGTAGACACAGGTGCAACTTTTTCAGTTTTAAAAACAGGGCCAGGGCCAGTCTCAAAACAGAAAGCAACAATTGTGGGTGCTACCAGGGAGCCCCAGGCCATCCCTTGGACCACGGCCTGCATAACCAACCTAGGTAGGGGCACTATCACCCACTCCTTTTTGGTCATGCCTGACTGACCATACACACTGCTGGGGTGAGAGCTGCTGCAAAAACTCTATGCCTCCATTTCCTTTGGACCTGCCAGAGCCGTCCTGATGGTACCTCACAACCCTGACCATATCCTATTTTCCACCCCTCCCTGGGATGAATACCTGTTCTTCGAAGGGCTCAACAAGACCTCTACTCAGGATGAATGCCTTCTCACTTGGAGGTCACTAATCCCACAAGTATGGGCTGAGGACAATCCCCCAGGACTGGCAAGCCACCAACCTCCAGTGGTAGTGCAGGTCTCCAGCAGAGCCATCCTGGTCTGGGTCCACCAATACCCCTTATCCCGGGAAGCCAGGGTGGGTATTGCAGTACACATCACCCAACTCTGGGAAGCAGGCATACTGGTCCCTTGCAAATTGGCCTGGAACACTCCCCTACTCCCTGTTAAAAAACCTGGTACAAATGACTACCAACCTGTCCAGGACCTAAGGGAGGTGAACGCCTGAACGGACAAGACCCACCCCCCGTTCCAAACCCCTACACCTTATTCAACCTAATTCCCCCTTCTAGAACTTGGTATTCAGTTCTCAACTTGAAAGATGCCATCTTCTCAATTCCTCTCTCTCCTGCTAGTCAACCTATTTTTGCTTTCAAGTGGGTGGACCCAGAAAGCAGACAAACGGGACAATTAACTTGGACCTGCCTGCTCCAGGGCTTCAAAAACTCCCCCACTTTATTTTATGAGTCCTTGAGCAAAGATCTTCTCCCATTTTGGGATACCCACCAGGATGTCTCCCTCTTGCAATATGTTGATGACTTTCTGTTAGCTGCTGAGATGGAGCCAGAGTGCAAGTATGCCACCATCGACCTCCTCCAAGAACTGGCAAGACTAGGATATCAAATCTCCACCAAAAAGGCAGCTATGCACCATGATCTCAACCTGCCTGGGGTATGAGCTACAGGGAGGCCAACGTGCCCTTTCCAAGAGCCAGATCGAAGCTATCCTCTGCATTCCCCCACCGACTACCAAAAGGCAAGTACGTGAATTTTGGGGGGTGGTCAGATACTGCCGATTTTAGATCCTAGGCTTTGCAGAAATAGCCAACCCCCTGTACACTAGCACAGGGGGAGGCAATAAGCCCTTCCAGTGGGCCCAGGCTGAACTAAATGCTTTCAACCAGCTAAAACATGCCCTCGTTTCCGCACCTGCCCTGCCCCTGCCCAAAATTACCAAGCTCTTCCAATTCTTCATAGCCAAAACCAAGGGTGTGGCAAAGGGACTCCTAACCCAAACTCTAGGCCCATGGAAGAGACTTGTTACCTACCTCTCTAAGCGCCTAGATCCAGTCACCTCAGGACGGCCTTGGTGCATACAGGCCATCACTGTGACAGCTGAGCTAGTCTAAGAAGCAAAGAAGCTAACCCTAGGGCAGGACCTACAGGTAGTCGGGAGCCACACCATGGAGATCCTCCTCTGGAGTCCTCCTGACCAGTAGATTTCCAACTCCTGCGTCACTCAGTATCGGCTATTACTTCTTGATCCACCCTGAATAATATTCCTCAAAACAGCAACCTTGAACCCAGCCACCCTCCTGCCGGATGACGACCTGACACAGTCCATTCATGACTGCATGGACATGCTGGATACCCTTTCCTGTCAACAGCCAGACTTAAAAGGACACACCCCTCCAGACCACCGACCTTGACCTGTTCACAAATGGCAGCAGTTACATCCATGAAGGTAAACGCGTAGCCGGAGCAGCTGTTACCTCACTCACAGAGGTCCTTTGGGACCAGACATTAGGACATGGGGTATTGGCTCAGAAGGCAGAACTTACGGCCCTTATGCAAGCCTGTGGTTAGCTAAGGGAAAAACAGCAACATATACACAGACAGCCAATACATTCACCACAGCTCATGTCCATGGGGCTCTTTATAAAGAAAGAGGACTCCTACCTCCTGGCGGAAAGGACACTAAACACAGAGAAGAAATCCTAGCCCTCCTGGAAGCCATTTGACTGCCCAAACAACTCGCCATCTTCCACTGCCATAGACACCAACGAACAGACTCACCTGTTGCCAAAGGCAATGCTTTAGCTGACCAAAAGGCAAAAGCAGCTGTCCTAAGGCCAGTGGGGCCAGCCCACATTCTTCCTGCCTTACCAGACCATTTATTGCCACCTTCACCAGTTTACTCCAAAACAGACCAAGAAGAAAGGAAATGCCTAGACTGCCTGCCAGGTCCCCGAGGCTGGCTCATCTGTCCAGATGGACGCCCCTTTGTCCCAGAAACTTTAGGTCAGCAACTAATCGACCAACTATACCAGGGAACCCATCTCAGAGCTACAAAACTCAGCCAACTCATCTCCACCACCTGTACATTCCCTGTCTCTGAAAATGGACTAAAGATACTGCTGCCAGATGTCTCCCATGCAACAAGGTAAATGCAACCCAAGCCCCACACCACATGGGGTCGTGCCTCTGGGGCACAAATTGGGAACTTGACTTCACTGAAATCAAACCAGGGTGTTATGGCTATAAATACCTATTAGTTTTAATTGATACGTTTTCAGGATGGCCAGAAGCATTCCCTTGTAAAAAAGAAACAGCCCTAACAGTAGCTAAACACCTTCTCACTGACGTTATTCCCTGATTTGGATTGTCTCTTACTCTGGGGTCCAACAATGGCCCAACCCTTATTGCCGAGGTCTCTAGAAACCTGGCAGTCACTTTAAAAATTACTTGGAAATTACATTGTGCTTATAGGCCCCAAAGTTCAGGACAGGTAGAAAGAATGAATAGAACATTAACGGAAACCTTAACCAAGTTACACATAGAAACTGGCAGCAACTGGATAGATCTACTCCCATTCACTTTACAGGCTTGATGTACCCCCTACTTCCAAGGACTAACTCCATTTGGAATACTCCATGGTACCCCACCTCCCATCATCCCTAAACTGACTGATGAACTGCTAGCCCTTATCCATAACCATAAACTTTTGAGCTTATTACAGGCCCTGCAAAAGCTACTATGGACCTCCGAGATGCCATTCAGCCAACCACATCTGTGCCCACCAGTACCCCCCTGTCAGAACAGCTCCACAACCTTCAACCAGGAGATTTGGCTTGGGTAAAAAAACATAACCCAGAAACCTTAACCTCCCGATGGGAAGGTCCTCACCCTGTTATTTTAACTACCCCAACAGCCATAAAGGTCGGGGGAAAGAAACCATGGTTCCACTATATTCACATCATGAAAGCCACCAAAGACCACATTCCTTCAACCTGGCACCTCAAGCCTACCAAAGACCCCCTCAAACTTTGGCTGAACAGATCTCCCTCTTCATCTTCCCCTGCCTGCTCCACGTCAGCCAAGGTACCAGCAGAAGAGGATACTACTACAATAAACACCAACTCATCGCCCACGACTGGACCCTCTCCCGCACTGAAGATGGCACCAAGATAGCCCTCACACTTGGAACTGACACCCAACCAGCCTTCTACTTTGACCTGTGCACTTTGCTCGGACACAGCTTTACCGGAGGCTCCGTAATCAGGTTCGGAGTAAGGGGAGATGCAGGGTGGGGCCACATAGGAAGTGCACCAGCCTCAAGACTTCCTAACACTGACTTTTATCTATGCCCTTCCAGCAGAAAATCATGTGGCAGGGGCTGGGAATTACTATCGTAAAAGTTGGGGCTGTGAAACTCTAGCATCATGGCAGGTAACTAAAGAACTACACATAGGACTCTGTAGAATTAATACAGGTATGTGTACCCAGAGTAAGAACTGCAACCCATAAAACTATTCATTAAAGACTGGTGGAGAGAAGAGTGGAAAACAGGCTGCACTTGGGGAATCAGATTTTATGTCACCAGATAGGACCCTGGCATTTTATTTACCTTCCAGAAACCACCCCCGCCCCGCTGCCCCCCGGCCTCATCCTATCAAACTGATAGGCCCAAACCTCTTTCTTAATCCACAGCCCCCAAAGATTCCCCCCAGGGCTCCTCCAAAAACTCCCCTGCTGGCCTTAACCTCTACTATCCTGGACCAAGTGCCATTTCCTGTAGTCACCACTCCCATTCCTTCATTCCCCATACTAACTCTTTTAGACACTGTATTTAAATTTGCTAACACCACAAATGCCAATCTAAACCAGCCCCACCATATTATGTAGGAATAGTTACAAATGCAACCCTTGAACCTTCCCCAATGCAAATACTAAATGCCTCAGCCCACTCTTTACAAAAAAATAACAGCCTATGTACTTCGGGCTCCACCCCGACCTTAACTCTAGGAGATCTGCAGGGACAAGGACTATGCATAATATCCCCCGGGTATCTGTTAAGTTCTCCATATGAAGATAACTGTCTAAACACCATTCCATTCCACAACTCTACCCACCTTACCACTCCTTACTATTTGGTAGCCCCCAAAGGAACTTGGTTCACATGTTCTACCAGATTAACGCTTTGTATAAATTCCCTGATCCTATATATCACTCCCCAATCTGTGTCTTAACCCATATTATCCCTCAAGTTTTCAATTATTCCGGAGAAAGAGGACAAGAACACCTGTTTGGTCTACACAGACAAACTAAGGCCCCTATTCTGGTACCCCTACTGGTAGGCATAGGGTTGGCTGGATCCACAGCCATGAGCACCACAGCCCTAGCACCTGGACCCCTCAGCCCTAGTTTAAGGGCCCTCACAACTCAAATAGATTCAGATCTTCAGAACCTAGAAACATCTGTCGCCCACTTAGAGAAATCATTAAACTTACTAGCAGAAGTAGTTCTCCAAAAAAACAGGGAGGACATTGTATGGCCCTAGGAGAACCTCATGGCATTCATACAACAAAGACTCCAAAGTATAAAATTAATGATGTTACATACCCACTATCAGCCCCTCTCCAGAAACGCAGATGAATCAAGGATTTAGTTCCCAAAAAGACCAGTAGGGAATGTGATAAACCGATAGACACCAAAAAAGACCCTAGTTTGTCTCAGCCTGAGTCCACGTGTGTCTCCACCCCACCCCCCACCCCTGGGGCAAATTCCAGGAACAAGTCTCAGAATAGAACAAGAAAGTTCTCTGAGTTCCCCCCAAACCCTTAGCTATGGCTAAAATGGTGGAAACTTACTCAAGTGGAGTTTGTCAAATTGTAATTCCTCCTTGAGCCAACTGCCACGCTGTAATCCCTGCCCCGAGCTAACTGTCATGTTCCACTTCTGCACTTGCTTGCTTGCCATGCCCCACACAAAGGGTATAAAACTCAGCCTGCTCCTCACTTCGGGACCACCTACTTCTTGGAGTGGCAGTCCCCTACACAGGTGTAATAAATCACCATCTGATTTATACCTGAAGTGGGGTCGAGTTTTCCTTACAGTCCAAGACAGGTACAACAATGAGAACTAGGGAAGTGTTTTAAGCATAGAAGAGAAATAATCAGACTTGCATTTTAGAAAAGTCTTTTTTAGGATAAACTGGATGTGGAGTTGCAGTTAAGAAGAATTGAAACAGGAATTATTTCAGGTGAGTTGCTTTTGGTACAGTCAAGGCAAGAGATGATGAAAACTGTCAGGATGAAAGGAGAAGATAAAATCATGAGATGGTAATAAGGATTAATTTTCAAGACATGGTGTCCAGGTATGGAAGGTGAAAGAAAGACAGGAAAGAGATGAGACACTTTCTGGGTTTCACCAAGAGAAATTAAACCAGAAAGAGAGAGAAAACAAGGAATTGGTATATGCAAATCCAAACAGCAAACCGTTAGGAAGGGCAGGCTGGAGACTCTCAGGCAGGAACTGACATTGGCAGTACACAGGTAGAGTTTCTACTTTCTTAGAGAAACCTCAATTCTCCTCTTTAGGTCCTTCAACTGACTGCATCAGACCTATCTACATCATCAAGAATAATTTCACTTACAGTCACCCCTTGGACAATACAGGTTTGAACTGTGTGGGTCCATATATACATGGATTTTCTTCTACTTTTCTGCCACCTCTAAGACAGAAAAACCAACCCTTCCTCTTCCTCTTCATCTCAGCCTAATCAACATGAAGACATTGGAGCGGGGGGAAGATATTATAATGGCCCAATTTCACTTAATAAATACTAAGTATATTTGCTCTTCCTTAGGGTTTTCTTAATAACATTTCCTTTCCTCTGTCTTGTAACGCGTACAAAATATGTGTTAATTGATTGCATTTATTATCAGTAAGGCTTCCAGTCAACAGTAGGTGATTAGTAGTTAAGTTTCTGGAGAGTCAAATGTATATGTAGATGGATTTTTTATTGCAAGGACAAGGGAAGTCAGCACTTGTAACCCCCATGTTGTTTGTTCAAGGGTTAACCATAGATAATTATCACATCTACAAAATGTCTTTACAGTTACACCTAGTCAATGTTTGAATACTTAGTACTATAGCCTAGCCAAGTTGGCATTAGAGATAGCTTTCAGGATTCTGAATGGAAATTTGTGGAGAACAAGGGTACCACTGATTAAGAAAGGGAACATATTGATGGCAGCCACTGTTATCCAAAATAGCCATCACACTTGGGGTTGGATGACCCCAGATGCCGCCATCTGGAGTTGTTTATTCACTTATAGAACCTTTTGTCACAGATAAAGCTAGAGGATCTTATGCGCCAAGGACCATGGTACCAGTCAACAACACAGTGGACTTCACGCACTTAGTAAAGCATTGACTAACTATAAATTTAATCCAGAGTAGAAGTCTATGGTGATTAATAACCGTAATGATTAATAACATTACCAATGCTTAAGATAGGGGGAAGATTTTGTAACCTGGCAATCTATGAGGGAGAATTTCTTTAATGTATACTATAATGATTAATAAATTACTAATGTGTAATTTCACTGTGAGATATAAAAATAACAAAGTGAAATAGCACAAGAGAGCAGTTCTTTGATGTTCTGTTCTCCAGAATTTCTGGCTTTTTTGTTTAATAAAAGTGAAACTGTTGTTCTTTCATCTGCTTCTCTGTTGAATGGCTTGGGTAACAGGTGGATGGACTCATTGTTCTGGCAACAATACGAGGAAGAGCAAATTGGCAGTGAAGAATGACAGAAATATAGTATATTTTACAGATTCTAAGATGCACATTTTTCCTTTACATTTTAATATCTATTTCTATTGCATCTTAAAATGAATGGCATCTTACCACTATAATTGGCATTGTTTAAAAAATAGTTTATAAAATGATGGTGTTATCTTAAAATCAATGGTACTTTCAACTGAAAGAAACAAGGTGGTAAATTTGATTTGGTATCTTGAATTTGAAATACCCAAGGGGCATGAATAGCTCTAATTCATAGAAAATGCAATCATGAAACTTAGCCAAGAGACCTGCCCCAGATGCAACTTTTGGAGTCATCTGTATGAAGTGAAAGTTGAAGCAATGGAAATGAAGAAAATTCTTAGGGCAACAGGTAGAAGTGAGAACAATAGGCCACTATACAACCCTGCAAAATAGTAACCTCTAAGGGGGGAACATAAGGAAAGGGCTGTTAGAATACATAATTGGAATATGTCACAGAAACAAAGAGAGAAGGTAATGTTTAAAACTAGTGAGTAGTTGTCAATGTCAAAAGCAGTGAGAGGACTAGTAAGTGCTAGGTAGGTGTGGCAATATGGAGTCATTAATGACTATTCTAGAATAATTTCAATGGATTGGTTAGGAAGGAGGTAGTTTGCATTTGATTAAGGAATGAAGGAGAACTAGAACAGAGAAGATCAGGAATGTAAATTGTTCTTTAAGGAGGCTTGATTAAAGAGGGATAGAAAATTTAAAAAATAGAAGATGAAGTCAAAGGTGGTTTTCGTTAGAAGTGACTCATATCTGAACTTGTTTCTACCATAAATAAAAAAGGCATGGGCTACTTTTACTTAGTATATCAACTTTGAACATGGTATCATCTTTTTGACAGCTTGAACTCTAAAGAAATGAGATAATCAGATAAGAGGGAGGTGATGGCTCAGTCAGGATTCTGGCAAGGAACAGAAAGTAGTATGTCAAAAAGGGGTGATTGAAGAGTGCATAATGACTGGACAATTCATAAAGCTCTGAGCAAGATAAAGGGAATCTCACCCTAAGGTTGTCAAGCAGGAAGCCATTACCACCCCAGAAAAGATAATCCCTTTTTCAGAAGTCACTAGAATCTGGCAAGACACACTTAGGAAAGAGCTTCCTAAAAATGATTGTCAAACTACAGTCCCCCAAGGAGAAACCCAAGGCATAATTATCTTACTCCTTCTTTGGAATGACTGGACTTAACAGGAAATCAGAGGCAAGGGAGTCGAGTCTATTTGATGTAAACCACAGGACCAGCCTCCCAGAGGCAGAGCAGAATGGAGAAGGGTGGTAAGTGCATCTGGAGAGGCTAATGGAAAATACTCAGCAGAAGAGAAAAAACTTGTTCCAAGGGGAGTAAGATCCAGTATAATAGGACTCCTGGAAAGACAAAGAGGACATATTTTATAGGTTAGAAAAACAATAGTAGAAAAACAATACCATTTCAATTTTTGCATAGTTAATGAGAAACTGATATTTCTAAATAAGAAAGGACCCAATATCCTTGTTTTCATTTAAGTCCATTGTTCATTATGTATTGTGTATAATTAAGACACCTAGTAAAATCTAAGGCTAAAAAAAGATTTTAATTCTCTGCAGAATAACTAAATATACAATGTTTCATTTCTATATCAAAATATTCCAAGCCTGGGCAATGGAGTGAGACCCTGTCTCAAAAATACACTATCCTATTGAAAAGATGTTTCTAATTTCAAAAATATGAATAAATTGATGTTTTAAAAAATACTATTGGTTAGGGTTAGTCCAGGGTGGGGGAGGGAGCATTAAAATCTTTATAGATCACCTGTATTTCCATTCAGTTTGAAATAAAAGGTTTATTCATTTAAAACTTGGGTTGTTATTTTTTATTTTGCTCTGCGATGTACTTAATCCGATCTTAAAAGATAAAATGACTTCAATAACACAGATTCTGAATCTACTTCATTTTTAGCACCAATTATAGGTAGGCTTTAAATAGAAGACAACTTAATAATTGTACCAAATAGAAAACCAATGCTAGTTCTCAAAGGAGACCTTAAGAAATTTTAATTTTTTAAATTATTTTCATCAATATGTAAAGTGTCCACTTGCATATTTCTGGGTTAGTTACCATTTCAGAGATGCCTTTTCTCTTTTAAAATGGAAGGAAACTTTGGTATTGTTAACCTAAAAAAAATAAAAATGAGGAACAGGAAGAAAAAAGAACATTAGGGGAGTGCTTACGGCTCAAAGGAGTAGGGCGCTGGCTCCATATGCTGGAGGTGGCAGGTTCAAACCCAGCCCCAGCCAAAAAATGCAAAAAAAGAAAAAAAAGAAGAACATTATTTCTCATAAAGTTTCAGCCCACATTGGTCATTCTAACTGGCCAGGAAATAGCTCCAGGCCATGAGCCAGGAACACATGCTTCCAGGAAGGGACAAAGGAAACAGGATTTTATTTTAGGTGAGGTGGCTAAATAGTATACATATTTAACAAGCTATAGGAGAAGTCATGAATATTTATGAAAAGAGAAAACAAGCACATATGGAATTGCGCTTTATGCCCCCCATCCTGTCATGACTGGGAACTCAAATTTAAGGTTTCTCTGGGGACTCTCTTGGTGGAAACAGGTCTGCTCAATCAGCAGGGGCTTAGGACTTTACTTTTTAGTACATAATAGTTACGTTGGGGGTCAGGGGTCCTGGTCCTCCAACCTCAGTTACCTGGTTCAATTATTCTGCGAAACAAGACATTTCAACTGATCAGTGGCATGAAATAGAAGGTGAAAGGCTGTAGAAACCCGGAGTCAAACTGGAGCCCCATAGGTGAAGCGAATAGAAACAAAAGAAACTTGCAAAACCTTTAGTATAACAAAGAGAAATTTTATTTAAGAGCAAAGAGAAAACTTAGACCACTTTCAAAGAGAGTTGAAAGTGGGTCCCTCTCATGAGTGAGAAGAGAGACACAGAGAGACAAAGGCAGTGTAAGGGTGTAAATATCCTCTTTCCTTCTGCTTGAAATTGCAACTCTTGTGATGGTCTCACAGCACCCCCAGGCATCATTGCCCTTTTCTATTGGTCTTTGATTATTGACCTTTTCTATTGGTCATTGATTAACTAGGTTACCACACGTCCATGTTCTTTTCACTTTTTTGGTCAGAATTGCTGAGTGCTGATCACACTGTCCCTGTAATGTTTCTGTGGACCCTCCAGACTTCAGCAGGCCAGGCTTCCCTCCCAGCACCCTGAAAGCTCCCTTTTTTGTCCCTTCTCAAGTCAGATTTGATAGAAAATCTTCAAAAAACCTATTTTTGATACCTTTCAAGAAAGCTTAGCAACAAAAGAAAAGTACAGTGCTTTTCTTTTCTAAATCAATTGATGTCTGACCAGCACTGGAATATGCTTAGTTTTGAAGGGAGTGTGGAGCTTCGTAAAAGATAGGGAATTGTCCCATTTCTAATGATTACAATTCATTTTTCCTCAGGTCAGTTTATTTCTTTGTAATAACCATGTCTATGAATTCAAGTTTTCACAACTTTTTTGAAAACCATTTGGTCTTTAGCTATCTACCGAAATCCGCCATCTGTTTACTATTATCTAATTACTTTGTAACCTGTATGTTTTGGAGGCTACTCATAATCCAGTGTTATGGACTCACATTCAAAGAAACCCCAACTGGACTTAAAAATATAACTAGAAGCAAGTGAAATTTTGTTGTCACTTGAAAACAAACAGCAATTATGGTAATTAAATTTCTTTTAAGTGTCTTTAGACCTTACTTTCATTTTCTTTTGGAGAGATTATTCTAAGATGTAAATGAAGGGAAGTGGAGTCCCCATTCTGTGTGGGCAACGTGGGCTTTATTCACTCAGGTGCAATCGAGCTGAGTTCAAAAAAGAAGTCAGCATGTGGGTTAAGGTGGGGTGGGAATATAAGGGTTTGGGGGTGGGGATTGTTGTACTCAATCCTTTCTGGGCGGGACTTGCACACTTGTTCGCATCCCTGCACTTGGTTCTATTTGGGCCATGGTCCTGTAATTTGGCTCATAATAAACCTCTTCAAATTATTTTACAGACTTTGGCTTCTTTTCCATTGATAATCTAGAAAGGCAGATTTACCATGATGTTAATGAAACTTACATGTCAATGACCCACTTACACAGGCCTTTTCCATGATCCTGAAAGAAGCCATCGTGGCATTCACACAGTCCTTTGTTTTTGTAAATATTTCATAAATAACATATTTTCACTGAAATCTCCCAAGACTTCTGTTTCTTTCCATGTTGACCATTCATCCATCACTCTTTCCCTCATGTGAGGGTCATTTGAGTGACCACGGGCATTCTGAGGACCCAGCTCAGGTTAAACATGGTTAAGGATGCATTTGGTTTAGGTTGAGAGGAATATATTTATGTGGCACATAGTTAATCTCATCTGATTAAATTATCATTAGGCATTCAGGTATAGGAATATTAAGGATGGTCATTCCTTATAGTATGGGGCCAAAAGTTTTCTCATTCTTTATAAAAGTTGACTTTTGAGTCTAACTTTGTATTTATTAACTTTGTATTTAGCCCCCACAAAGTTAAAAATTTCAGTCTCTTGGATATGCATTGCAGGTGAGAAAAAATTCTCACTTCCCTCTCTCAACTTCTTCCCCAGAAATTTCCTGATAGCCAAATAATGCTGGCTTTTTACACGGAGCACCACCTCCTGTTTAATGGTACCCTCTTACCTCTTTAATCACCATATAGAATTTTACCTGTATTGCTTCCACTCACAAATCTCCCTCTAAGTATCTGGGTTTTCTTTTCCTTCTTATGACTGCTTTTTTCTTAAAAAGTAACTCTCTGCTTTGGAATTAAACATGATTAAGATTATCCATCTTTTACATGATTAACTTGAGTAATATGTGGAAGGATCCCTTTTAAGTAGAGAATATGTAAAGAATAATTCGCGCCAATTATTTTCGTGATGCTAATTAAATAAGTAAAACTATAAAACTATGTATTAACACCTTGATCTTATATAAGCCTTCTACAACTTCGAATAAAAATTCAACTAAAAATTTAAAAGAAAATAAAATCCATGTTAGTAACATTTTGATGTGATACGTGGATGGCATTTGACTGAAATAAAATCATCTAGTCCTGCGTTTAACAGCAGAAAGATGCAGACCCATGTCTGGTTTTATTATTCATTTGTTTTGGGATTTTGATTTCAATGACACAAATCTAGAAAATGTCTGTTCTGTAAGTATATGGTATGAAGTGGTATTACTAATTTGACATCTTTGTTTGCTAATTAAATATAATTGGGCTTTATGCTTAACTGAATCTACTATTCAATGATCCTTAGGTGCCAGTTTTAAAGTGGAGTCACTTGATAATTGTATGAATTCTTTTCTTCACTTAGAAATAATGTGAGCGGCTCGGCGCCTGTGGCTCAATGGGCTAAGGCGCCAGCCATGTACACCTGAGCTGGCGGGTTCGAATCCAGCCCGGGCCCGCCAAACAACAATGACGGCTGCAACCAAAAAATGGCCAGGCATTGTGGTGGGCACCTGTAGTCCCAGCTACTTGGGAGGCAGAGGCAGGAGACTCGCTTGAGCCCAGGAATTGGAGGTTGCTGTGAGCAGTGATGCCACAGCACTCTATCCAAGGGTGACAGCTTGAGACTCTGTCTCAAAAAAAAAAAAAAAAA
>CAUYRH010040480.1:0-24129 GCA_963574655.1 Perodicticus potto
TCCCAAACAATTAAAAGACCTCAGAGAACAAATATCAGTAAAACTTGGTTGTCTTAACATGTTGACTCCATAAGTTATTACTTACTTATAACTTACTCCGTAAGTTAGTACTTACTAGTAATGTAAGTTATTATTAAGTTATTATAGTATTAATACCAAGTTGGATTGATTTCTTCATTAGCTGCATATGTTTTATTAGTCTTAGTACTCGTACAGCATTATTGTTAGTATCCATCATAGTCTTAGTACTGGAACTACCATTATTTGTAGCACCAGCTCCAGCATCACTACCGTTAGCGTTAGCCTTAGTCTTAGAATTAGAATGGAGGAGTCGGGAGAGGGAAGGAGGAAGTGGGATGGGGGGATCACAGTGTGTGACACACCTCTGGGGGATGGGAAACAAATCTACAAGGGAATTTACCTAACAAATGCAATCAGTGTAACCTGGTTCTTTGTACCCTCAATGAATCCCCAACACTAAAAAAAGAAGAAGAATTAGTATTCTTCTCAGCGTTGCAAGGTTACTGACCCAAACAAGGAAAACAGAGATTGTGGATACAGAATCATTGGTTGAGAATGTGGTTTCAAAGTTGCAAATTCAGGGTTTTCGGTCGGAGATTGTGGACCAAGACACTAAGAACGAGGGTTTGCCGACCCAATTCTTCACTGAGCCGTTATGGGCTATAGTCATTTATTTATAAAGTAGTCAGGCTTTCTAAGCCTTAACCTTTTCTTGCCATCTAGTGAATCATGGTCACCTATGTCCAATCCTTATATAGTGTTTTCTTCTCTAATTTTCTCTGAAAATTTCTGTGGCAACTTTTTCTTACTTGATTGGAGGGGCTGACCAATCATCTTTGTTTGCCCAGGACTGAAGGGTTTACTGAAACATGAGACTTCCAGTGCTAAAACTAGGAAAGTCCCCAGGATGTCTGATCAAGAATATGAAGTTGTATGGAAGAATTAAAAGTTGAAGATGGTTCCAAGGAAACAAGTTTGGTTAGCAGGTGGATGGTGTTGGCACTGAGTGAGACGGGAGGCTGCCTCCCAACTGGTCTTCCTTTCACATCATATCTAATTTTACCTTTAATCCATCTGCAATTATTTTTCTACCCTGCCACAGCCTTAGCTCAAGTCCTTATCTTTCTTTGCCTTGATTTCCACTATGAGATTCCCCCCACATAATACAGTTTCCTCTAGCTTTCCTTGTCAAAGATATCAGACAGCCTGGCCTTTCTTGCAGGTCTATGAAGCCTTCTAAATGTTGGCCATGAAATGGCTGTAGAAAAGCAACCTGTCACCTGTCTTACTCAAAGAAGGATACTGAAGGATGGAGGAAGGATATATCATGGTGCCCACTTTTATACCTAATCGTTAAATCCATTTTAACTCAGAATTCAGCCCCTCTCTCCAAAGAAAGGAATTTAGCATGCATCTCCCATCTCTACTCCACGCTAAATACCAATTGCAACAAAGGACCCAGCAGCCATAAGGTAACAGAGCACTCAGATTAAGAGAAAGAGAAACAGTGTTACAAAACCATTGCTGATATACCAGGTACATTGAATGAGCTCCACTTGGTAAGGTTCAAGCCAAGAAACAACTTTATCTATTTCCACCAATAAATCTGCAGATCCTAGAGTCCAGTATAGCCTAAAAGCAAATATATAATCACTCATCTAATTCCAAGATGCCTATTGTCTCAAAGCATGCATGTGACTCAGGAAACCTATAGAAGGGGGTGGGGCATGGGCTGCTTTAGTTTTTTTCTACTTTATTCTTCTACTCATATACCCTAATCATTATGTTGCCTCTGACTACTCCAAAGCGGATAGAAGTGAAGGAGCAAAGGTAAGGGGGAAAAGGCCTCTCCTTGACCATGTATTTGTAATCTGGTGATGCAGCATATACACAAAATCTGGCTCCTTCTCTCACAGGATGCCTTGCTGTGTTTTTCTGTGACCCACCGTCTTAGTCCATTGAGACTGGCTAAATGGACAAAACACCTGAGACTGGGTAATTTATAAAAAACAGAAACTTAGTTCTCACAGTTCTGCAGGCTGGGAAGTCCAAGATCAAGGTGTCATCAGGTGTCTGGTTGAGGGCCCGGTCTCTGCTTCCAAGATGGTACCTTGACTGTTGCCTTGTACTGAGGGGATGAAGGTTGTGTCCTCACGTGGCAGAAAGGACAGAGGAATAGACACACCCCCTTCAAACTCTGAGATAAGGCACTGATCTCTTCTATGAGGTCTCTGCCCTATGACTTAATCATCTCCTAAAGGCTTCACCTCTTAACACTATCACTTTGGTGACTAAGTTTCAACACATAAATTTTGGGGGACATATTCAGACCAGAGCCTCCTTTGGGAACTTCCCCCTTTCCCTCCCCTGCTGTGGAGATGCACTCTCCAGAGGCCACCTGCCACCTCTACTCCTGGTAATCACCCCCCACAGGCTCCTACTTGGATCTCTCTATCCTAGGCAGGAAGTCTTCTTGAGAGGGGTCCCTTCCTGAGTACTGGAAATTCACTCACGTACTGAGATGGATGTTCAAACATCAAGCCACGCCTACAGCAACCCTCTCTCTCCTTTCTGTCCTCACAGAAATTGTCAGCCTCCAGACTTTAGACACATCCAGGTACGTATCAGACAGCTGGCTTTATGCCCTCTGAACTCTGAGGGTCCTTCGCCGAGATTTGCCACGCGCTTTCATTCTAAGTTCTCCTCTGGTCTCAGGGATACAGCTGGATGTGTTTCTACTTCTTAACAAGCATCCTGAGGGAAGCGTGGAACAGAGATAAGCTCCACTCACACACAGCCTCTAGTTTCTTCAATCAACCCCCAGCCTCCCTTCCATACCTTGGAAATGAATGACAAACTGAATAAAGGCCCCCGGACAAACACAGTCTGTTACCTTGTCCTACATACATGATATACTCTTCTCTAGAATATAGAGACTTGCCACTCATTCTCAGTATGGAGGCCCCAGGTGAAACGAGGAACAAGAAATGTCTCATTCAATGCCATGTTACACTAGGTTAAGCAGTGAAGCAGGCTCCCAGCATTTGTCTGAACTCATGAGAGAGATAATACAGACACGATATAGTGGTAAAGATTTTGTGCTTCAAGAAAACTTTTGTCAACTGCAAAAGCAAACAATAGGATTCTAAAAATAACAGACAGTGTCTTCAAACAAGAAAGCACAGAAAGGAATGGGTCAAAAACAGTTTGGGGCTCAGCCAAAAGAGCAGCAGAGCGATGTTACAGGGGGCTCCCACTTAAAAACCATTTGTCATGGTCTGTTTATATTACTTGTTTGTTAATGTCCCCAATCCCCTTCACAGCACCAGGAAAATGGCAAGTGCTTGTATATATGGAAATGGACAGATGGATGATAAGAAAACCTTGAGTCCAACACCCTGGGTCTTTTGGTCAAACAAACTAGAAGTTCTATCAGCTCCTTAAAAAGGAGTAACTATTGGCCAAGTATAGCAGCTCACACCTGTAATCCTAGCACTTTAGGAGGTGAGACAGGAGGATCACTTGATGACAGGAGTTTGAGACCAGCCTGGGCAACATAGTGAGACCCCCCCCAACCCTACAAAAAAACAAGCAAAATTACCCTGGCGTGGTGGCATGCACCTATAGTCCCAAATCCTTGGGAAGCCGAGGTGGGAGGATTGCTTTAGGCCAGGAATTGGAGGCTTTGGTGCACTTTGATCGTGTCACTGTACTCCAGCCTACACAACAGAAAGAGACCCTGTCTCTTTAAAAAAAAAAAAAAAAGGGTGGGGGGAGTAACTGGAAAGTAGAGCCCTACAGTATGTTCTTTGGAGTTTGAAGTAAATATTTATAAAACTTAGTATTAAAATGGATATAGTTATCTTTCCATAGCATGGTTCTTCTCTTTTCAGATAATCCCTTTGTTAGCGTCACAAAATCCCAGGTTAAAGAGCCCCTCTGGCTATAAGTTGATATATGAATTAAACTATCTCACCTGGCTATTGAAATCAAAATAGCTATACCCAGAGTGTAGGGCAAAATAGGTAAGCAACATCCCTTGCATATTTTATCTCCACGGGGTTGATTTCTGTCCAGATGCGCTCCATTAGACATCTGCTCTTCCTAGTGCAGAGCTATCTCAGTTATTTGTACCCAGAGGTCATTGCATTGTCTATAGTGAGTGCTAAATCATTTCTCAAGAAAAGAACACTTTCTAAAAGCAATACAAAGAGTGTTTCAAATGCAACTTGATTGATCTTTATCCTCAGATAGTGGTTTCTGGCCTAAAGATAAGGAATTTCTTCCTCTCTCTATTGAGTGGCAACTCAATTCCCATTTGTATCAGAAGTGGTGTATTTATTGATTCACTACAACTGTTGAAGTGCACTGAACCTTTCTTCATTTAGCCACTTCATTTGACCTTTAGGTGAGGCATTTGGGGTGAGGCCTGGGCTCCTACTCATAACTTACTCATTCCCTCAAAGGATGAGCTATCCCTCCCCAGGCCCAACATCAATTCAGTCAATAAAACTTTAAAAGCCTGCTACTTCACTGTTACCGAGCATCTGTTCTATGCCCGGGCAATGTATGAGTGCTCCCCCTAAAGAGCTCACATAAGACAGAAAACAGAGAGGTAAGTGAATAATTACTTTCACTCAAAAACCTTTTGTTAAACAAATATTTGCCAAGGCCCTAGTATAGGCATGGGAAACTGGCCACTGCATGCCCCTGAGCATAGCAGCCTTTCTCAGACCTCTTTGCAAGTGATGTTTCTACCTTCATGACCTAAAATACCATGATGAACCATCTAAAGGGAAACTTTACAATTCTTTCCTTAATCAGTCAGAACTTCCCACCTAGAATCCCATCTGTTCAAGTTATTTATTGCTATATAACAAACCAAAATTAGTGGACTAAACCGGCAACAAGTTATTTTTTCTCATGATTATGTGGGTTGACTGAGCTGGATGGTTCCTCTGATCCATTTGGCATTGGCTGGAGTCACCCACTCAGCTGTAGTCAGCTGGCGTCTATACCAGGTGAGAAGGCTCCAGAAGACTTCACTCATACTGGTACCTAAGTGCTTCTCCACGTAGGCTGTCCATGTGGTCAGCTTGAGCTTTCTCACAGGACAGTCACAACTGTTAAATGGCAGCTGGCATCTAGTGGGAGGATGTTAAAGTGGCCATTTCACTTATAGCCTGGGGTCAGAAGTCCCAGTATGTCATTCTGTTGGTCAAAGCAAGTCACAAGGCCAGCAAGATACCAGGGGAGGAGAAGTAGACTCTTCCTCTTAGTGGGTGCAGCAACATGCACGTATATGGAAGAGAGGAATTGATGATAACCATCTTTGGAGACTATCTCCCCCACTTCCTAATAGAGAACAAATTCCCCCTTTTGCCTGAGGTCATCAAGTTACACCAATAACAATAACTCCAATACCATATGACAGGTTATATAAGAGAGGTAATGTTGATGTTGTGTTACCATGTGGTCAGAAAAGAGGAAACAATCAATCAATACTACTTTTGGAGGAATGCATCTTCAAGGTTCATCAAGGTGATATAATCCTTTGTGATAATCCTCAAAACCTTGAGCTTTAGTGGAAGTGTTTAGGGGATCTAAAAATGCTTCATACAGAGCACATTTCTTATGGAAAAATAAACTGTGATTGGCTAAGAGGTTTGTATTAATCAGGGTAGGATAACTACTGCAGCAAACAACTCCCAACTCTCAGAGCTCTCACACTTTAAGTTTTCTTTTTTTTTTTTTTAAGACCGAGCCTTAAGCTGTCACCCTGGATAGAGTGCCGAGGCATCACAGCTCACAGCAACCTCCAATTCCTGGGCTCGAGCAAGTCTCCTGCCTCCACCTCCCAAGTAGCAGAGACCACAGGCGCCCGCCACAACACCCGGCCATTTTTTGGTTGCAGCTATCATTGTTGTCTGGCGGGCCTGGGCTGGATTTGAACCCGCCAGCTCAGGTGTACGTGGCTGGCGCCTTAGCCTGTTGAGCCATAGGCGCCAAGCCTGTTTTAATTTTTTTTTTTTTTTACACTTTAAGTTTTCTATCTCGCACATGTCACAGTTCAATGCAGACCAGGTAAGCTCTGCTCCGCACAGTTTTTCAAGGACCCAGGCTCCTTCCACCTAAATGACTTTAAAGCCCTGAGAGTCTCCTCCACTAGACGCCCTGCATTAGATCATCCCTTAAGGCAAGAGAAAAAGTATGCAGAATCACATGGAAACTGTGAATGGGTCAGGCCTTCAGATGGAGTACAACACATTCCCTACCTAACTGTAAGGAATTCTGGGAAATATAGTGAACCTGTATGCCTAGAAAGAAAGGAAAGGTTTGGTGATCAACCAATCAGACTCTGCTGTAAACTCTTACTAATTCATTCTTACCTTTCTAAAATGGAAATACCCTGTGTTATTTAAAAAAAAAATGCTCAATATGTATTTAATGCCTGTTATCAGCCATTTGAGAATTAGATACAAGATACATTTCTGAAGAAATACCTGAGCAGAGTCTAGGAAGGGTTTTAGATGCCCTAAGCTCTAAAAACTGCAACAGAAACTTTTTTTTTTTTTTTGCAGTTTTTAGCCAGGGCCAGGTTTGAACCCACCACCTCTAGCATATGGGGCCAGCTCCCTAACTCCTTTGAGCCACAGGTGCCACCTAAACTGTGACAGAAATTTCATCCATGTCCTACCCCCTTTACAATGTCAACCTAAATGAAAATAATAATGAGCCCCCCCCAAATGTAAGAAAGTCCAACAAATTTATGATTTTGCCCATGATTATTTTTTTCTTTTTCAAAAATATTTAATCCCGGGTGGCGCCTGTGGCTCAGTAAGTGGGGCACCGGCCCCATATACCGAGGGTGGCGGGTTCAAACCCAGCCCAGGCCAAACTGCAACAACCAAAAATAAAAATAAATAAATAAATAAATAAATAAAACTCTTTAAAAAAAAAATTTAATCCCCCCAGAATGATGTGTGTCTGTGAGTGTGTGGGTGTGCATAGTCTGCCTACCAGACAATCAAATCTAGCCCAGTATCTAAAGAACAAACACCAAAAGGTAAAGGAGAGTAATACAGAAAACTGGAGCAAACACACAATTTTCCATAGACTCCTCCACCCCTATCCCATCAAGGACACCACTCAATACTTCACTCAGGCCAATTCTGGCCCACCTTTTAAAGAACTTAATATTCCTGAAGAGATAGTGTTCCATAGTTCTGCACTGACAAACTACACAATTTCTAGGATCCTAGGTAGTTTGGAAGAGGAGATTATTTGAGCTGAAAAAATGGGTTTGTATTTGCTTGTTTGTTTTTTGTTTACTTTATAGTTTGAGTCATAATAAAAGTAGACCAGAATGTTTCTCCACCTATCTTATCCTGATACTTTATATAATTGTGTCTGAGTTCTCCATATTTTTATTATTTTTGTAATCAGTTCATAAAGACTATTTTTACAAGAACATGGACATAAGGTTTAGACAGCATAAGTTTGGCTATGCTGCAGTAACAAAAATCTCAAAGACTTAGTGTAACATGAGATTACTTCTCATTAATATGAACTCCAGTGGAAGTTGGCCAGGTTTTGCCTCCATCTGGTGACTCAGGGATCCAAGCTTCCTCTGTCTGGTGATGCTGCCATCCCAGGTTGCCATGGACAGGAAAGAAAGGGATGGAAGAAGTGCACCAGCTATTTACTTCCTTGGTTTATAAGTGACATGTAAAATTCATTCGGTAGAAGTTTTCAAATGACCTCCACTAAGGAAGCTGGAAAATATAGGGGAACCCACTGTGAACTTGTGAATATTAACCATCTTTGCTTTATTAGGGAAATAAGATTACTTTCAAGGAAGTTAAACAGGCAATATTCAAATATGTTGAGTGAAATTAATAAGTCAAGAGTGTGGCTCGGCGCCTGTGGCTCAACGGGCTAAGGTGCCAGCCACGTACACCTGAGCTGGCGGGTTCGAATCCAGCCCGGGCCCGCCAAACAACAATGACAGCTGCAACCTAAAAATGGCCGGGGGTCGTGGCGGGCGCCTGTAGTCCCAGCTACTTGGGAGGCGGAGGCAAGAGACTCACTTGAGCCCAGGAGTTGGAGGTTGCTATGAGCTGTGATGCCATAGCACTCTATCCAGGGTGACAGCTTGAGGCTCTGTCTCAAAAAAAAAAAAAGTCAAGAGTGTGTGTGTGAATAGATGATGAAAGAGTCTGGGAAACATCCAAAACTCCATGAATACCATGCTGCTCTGGAAAATCATTGGCTAATCTCAAGATTAACAGGCATGAGGCTCTAGATCACTGGCATTGTGTCGATTTTTCCTCTTCCTGGGAAAGAAGGGATTCCTAAACCGAAACTTTCGTCATTACAGCAAGGTGC
Organism: Perodicticus potto; assembly: GCA_963574655.1. Lineage (NCBI taxonomy): Eukaryota > Metazoa > Chordata > Mammalia > Primates > Lorisidae > Perodicticus > Perodicticus potto. The sequence continues at coordinate 8,410 of CAUYRH010040480.1, forward strand.
TGTAAGACTCTTATTTCAATACAAAATATAATTTAGACACACTACAGAAAGGGAAAAGAACTGGAGGGAGATAGGAGTATAAAATTACTGAGATAAAGCTCCCTCTGTTCCAAAATTATAACTTGCCATCTTAATGATGCTATTGAAGAAAAGGAGGAGAACACCTGCCCTCCAGGACTTTTCATGATAAGAGTAAAGTCACAGCTGATACCAACAATTACCACCATTTCTGCCCCGGGTAAACAAAGTGACTGGGCCATGCTGGCCAAGCTCGGCTGCTGGCGTGCCTCCATTTGCACAGCCCTACATTTCAGAGTGGGCAGCCCTCAGATCCAACATTTGAAAGATAAAGAAAAATCTCACCAATAGGGGGCTTTAAAGCCCAATGTGGTTAATGCATTTTTATTATTTGCTACTGTCATGGGAAAAATAATTGAAACTATAGGAACACTCCTCTTGTGTTTGCCTGCTGCTTGGTATTTTGAAGTGTCTATCCAAAAACTTTCAAAAGCCGGTGAGATAATTAGGACTATTAAGGAAAGGAAGTTATCATTGATCTTGGTAAGATTCAGAATTATACCAGAGTCATCTTAGGGAGGCAGCTCTGGAAAAATGATTGTAAACTATCTCTTTGTGTTATATTATTTCTTAAAGAAAGGCTATTTTTTTTTTTTTTTTTTTTTGCAGTTTTGGCCAGGGCCGGGCTTGAACCTGCCACCCCCGGTATATGGGGCCAGGCGCCCTACTCCTTGAGCCACAGGCACAGCCCAAGAAAGGCCATTTTTTTATGTGGGATATTCTGATCTACCTGTAGACAAGAAAAATGTGTGGAAAATATATTGATATTTATCCAGGAAAGAGGCAGGTGCTGAATCTGACAAATATGAATATTCTTAGTCCTTAGAGATAAATTGAGAGAGTTGTGAGATTTATCAGGGTCACCAGACCATGATCTGGATGGAGTAGCCCTGGGGACCATCCACTAGCCTCAATTCTAATTTCTTGTTATCTACCTGATCTTCTCATTTCTGATCCCACACCCTGGATATCTGGACACCAGGACAGAAGACTTCAGGGTGGCCAGCACAAATACTCCAGCGCTTCATAAAGTTAGTGTTTGCATTTGTGGTCTGTGTTATCCTTCAGGCTTTTAGGTATTTGAGTAGCTTGAGTCAATTCCCAAGAGCCCAATATCTCTGATGACATTAATAAAATTGCCTTTCTGTTCTTGACAAGTCAAAAGGTAGCACTGCCTTGCACTGCCTAAACTGTCAGTCTACCACCTCACCTCTGCTCCCTCACCTCTCCAACTGCACCAGGAAAGACCTCTGCCCTGGGTGCATCCACACCATCTTACGGCCAAGGAATGTTTTTCCTATGTCTGTAAAAAGAAGTAGCTTTGCTTTGGAAAGAATATAACATAATGGAATAGTTTACAATCACTTTCTAGACCTACCTCTCTAAGATAGCACTATTGTAATTGTGGATCTTACCAAGATCAGTCCAACTTTTATACAAAAGTCATTCATATATGTGTCGACATTTATACAAAAGCTGAGTCATCCATTCGCCTTTGTTGTAGTTTGTGATCTAACAGGCATGGGCACAAAAGAACTCAATTCTTTAAAGTACAAGGTAGTGATCACATAACCCTTTGCTTGTTAAATTTATCCAGCCACAAACATGAGTGTAATAGAAGTTGCCTTAAATCTGCCCCGTAGGACCAAGAGAAAAATTTTATGACACTGCCAGTGATACTTACTGTAAAGGGACCGCAGAAAACTATTACTTGTATTCACATCAAATCTCAAAAATGAAAAGTCAGACTGGTGAACTAGAACTTCTATTTTGTTCCTTTGCATGTAGGGCATAAGATGTTCACTAAGGGGAATTCATTCTGATTTCTGTACACTCAGAAGAATATGGATTTTGTTCATTTTTTGTTTTCCTGCCAGTGAAAATAACAGCAATTTCAGCTCAGTTTCTTCATACCATATGACTTGGAATTTATGCCTTTTACTTGGCTGGCTTACCATGGCCATTTATAGACCTATAATTTTATGTGCCACCTTCCCATAAAATTCACTCCAATTTGTAAAGCCAAAGCCAATGATGCACAAACCAGGTGTTTGGAGACAGGTGAGACGTACTTGTCGCTGAGAAATGAGAACGTTCAGCTCTAGGTTAACATGTTTCCTTACTCTTCCTTGGACCTGGGATTTTCAGTTTAGCAAGGCTGACCCCCCGTAAAAGAACTCCATCCTCTTCCCTAGTGTGCCTGTTGGCAGAAGGCAACTCAGATGCAGGGTAATCTTTGAAATTCGTGTGGTTCTCCACGAGGGTCTATCCAGAGGCAATGACTTCATGACAAGAAGCAGACACAGCTACACATGGGCTTGCCTGGAGAGCACGTACTCTCTATATTTCTCCCTCTGGCTGCGTGGGCTCCATTGTCTTATGAAAGTGAATCCAGGCACTGTGGTTAGTAGGGCCTGAAGTCTAGATTTCAAACGTCAGGTCTGCTTTTTATTTCTAGGGCCACTTTCAGTGCTGCGCACAGGCCCCTATGCAAGTGGTTCTAAGGAGAAAGAAAGAAGTCATTGGAAGCCCTTTGCTATACCTACTCAAAACTTGAGATTTTCTCATTCCTCCTCCCCTCCTCCTTCTTTCAAGTTCTCTTATCCCACGAAAGCGCATCAGTTACTTCTTCATCTGCCTATGTGTCCATTAGGTTCTCTAGGAAGCGGGTGCCAAAATGGAGTTAGGAATGCAACAGGTGTATGGGAGAGTAATGCTTGACAAAGAAAAGGCAGGGAGAGGAATTGGGCAGAGGAAGCTTCCAGGCTCTGATACTGACTTGGCAACTTTTCCATCAACCCAACAAGGAGCTCCAGAGCAAAGATTGCCCTTAGAGGAGCCCTGCCTTGGCACGAATGACTGTAGTCTTTATTGCCTTGTTCAGGCCTTGGCTGGGGACTGCACTAAGAAAAACATGATCTTGGCTCTAAAGCTGACAGAGTGAGCCAAACACACTCCTTGAAGCTTGACTGTAGTTTTTTTTTTTTTTCTTGAGGCTTGAAAAAGAATCTGAGCGGCACATCTCCAGGTCTGCATAGCCAGCTGCTCTTCCACTGGGAACAGCCCCACTCCCAACTCATGTAATTCTAGTGGGACAAGGAGTCAAGACCCCTCGCTTTCCTAGTCACAGGCTCAGCACATGCCCCAAGGAAGAATAATCAGAATCCATTTTGAACATTAGGCACAGAGTAGTCAGGGTCTCGCTCTTTCTCTGCAGTGATGAACTCTATGGGCCATATAAGCCTGGAGCATCTTGACGATGTCTCATCACCATGTGGATAAACCTGTCTGAAAAGCACGGAAACAGTGACATGCTGCTGATGGATAAGACAGCTTTATGGGCCACTTTAAATCCCATTGGCCTCTGCCCTTGCTCCCCTCACTGTGACAGAGATCCACTCCGCACAGGCTCTGACCAACCTCACACAGGTGCAGCGTGACAGTGTCCTGCCCCCTAAGACTTCCCCGAGCCTCAGTGAGTTCACCTTCTCCCTGAGGCTTTGCTATTGTAAGACACCTGTGGAACCAGCTTAGTACTCACCTGTGAGTACTCATAAATGTGAGCGGTGTCAACACCAATGGGGCCATGCTTGATGAATGGGGAACAGAGCTCATGAAGAAATGCTTCGCCCTTTAGTCCCCTGGAAGGATGCTCCTGAGATGACCCTTAAGGGTCTCCCAAAGATTCCATGACATCGAGTTCTGGTTTCCCATGGTGCCAGCCAACTCAGTTTTGCATCTTCTTAGCTCTCCTGCATTCCTTTTCCAAGGCTGCTCCCAAATAAACTACTGGCACACAAGCCTTCATCTCAGCCCCCTTTATGGAGGAACCCAGTTGGGAATGCAGCACTGTTTGAATAATGGATCCAGCTGTTCCTAAAACGACTTCCTTGGACTTCCTATTTCCTCCAGCCAATAATATGATAGTTTGTTTTTTTCTTTCTTTCTATATGTGTCAGTGTGTATGGATTTAAGCTAGTTTGAATTGAGACTTTGTTATTTGCACCCAAAGAAAGAACTCACCGACAAAAACCCACTTTTCTCTTCTAAGACGCCGCCACCCCCATCACCATCTTCCAACATCTTTCTACTCTCCCAGACAGCCCCAGTAAGGTAAAGCTTCACCTCACCGTCTTCCCTTATCTTCTCCCACAGGTGCGATGGTGCCAAATCTCCTTGGAGATGCCAAATTTCTTCCGGATGTCAAATCTTTCAACCTATCGATGTCTTTGAATCTAAAGTGTGTCTCTTGTAGACAGCACATTGAGTTTGAAATGCCTGAGGGACCTTCAGCTGCATTCAGAAAGAAAGTTAGAGAAGCCAGTCTGGAGATAGACCAAGGCCAGAGATAGGAGAGTGATAGTCAATACCGAGAATCCAGAGAAGGTAGCTGAAGGGGCTTATGCAGATGAGAAGGCCAGGGCCAGAGCCCCATAGGCCCATACTAGGGGGTGGGAGGAGAACATTGCTCACTTTTACTCTCCCCAGAGTTACAGCCATGTCACACAGGCCCACAAGAAACCTCAGCAGCAAAGTATCAGGCCCTACCGAGGTGAAGAAGGATCCAGGTCCTCACTGAGTGCCCCTTTTCTCACACACAGACACCATCTGTATGGATCTGAGGGTGCAAATGAGGGTGGCTTAGTATCTTAAGCCACATCTCTGAGTATGAAGCTTCCCTCCAAGACACTTCCCTTGTCAGTGTCAATCAAATCACTAAAGGCTAATATTGACTGAGACAGGAACACGGGTTTGGAGAGCTAAAAACCAATTTCTGCCCTCTTCTCTAGACAAGGTCTCTTATTAGTTGTCTTAGATTTTCCTATTCTCCATTGAAAACTTCTGTGTCTGAGGTGGCACCTGTGGCTCAAAGGAGTAAGGTGCCAGCCCCAGAAACCGGAGGTGGCGGGTTCAAACCCAGCCCTGGCCAAAAACTGCAAAAAAAACGAAACAAAACAAAACAAAAACTTCTGTTTCTGGTAGCTGCTGATTACTTCCATGGCAGTGCAGCATACCTGAAATGTATTTTATCCTGAATTTGGGCACAGTGAAGGACTCTGGAAAAGTCCTCAGGCTTTGCAATCAAACTCAAACTGCACCAGGATGGATTTAAAAGGGGAAAGGGCCAGACATTCCACAAACCTGACCTACCCTGGCCTCCTATAGTGGATCAGCAAGTGTACCTCCCAGGGAGGGTATGGTGTGAGGTTAGCTGAGTAAGAAGAGAGGTGACAGCTGATGTTTCAGAAGGCATTCTGATGAACTTTCTAAGCAAAGAGAGAATACTCACTGACAGACACCCGTCAGTACTGCAATAGCCAACGATTTTCTGCGGATTTGATTAGGAGAGCATTTTGTCTTAACCAAAGCATCCATGTTGCAAATCCCAGACAGTCGGTGTGTGTGGCATGCAGTTCATGATATTTGAAACTTTTCATGTTGATGTTTGCTGCTCTTTTATTCTTTCTAAACATACTGTTTCTACTATTTGTCTTTGAAGATTATGTGGTAAAAAACAAGATAAATTCACTGGTCAACATTCCCAAAACATTAGTTTGTCAAAACTAAACTATATATCACAAGAATAAATAGAATCTGATCCCCGGGGCCTGCATGCGGAAGGATAGGAGCTAAACTTCAAAATGCAAAGGCCAAGAAGTTCAGCTCTGTGATCCTGAGTATTTCTTTGGCCAACATATTAATCTCCAAAGAGAAGCTTGGCAGTGCCCATATTTCTGAGCCTTGATGTGTTATCTCTAAAAACCCATGGCCTACCTCACCACAGGGGTTTCAGATGGTTCTTAAGGTTTTCAATATTGTGCTTTTGCAAATGAGTCACACAGTTGATCAAACCAAAAGACTATTGAGTATTTGCCATGTGGTCAAACCAGGCGCCTAACAAACTATGGCCCATGGGCCAAATCCAGGGTTCATGCAGCCCACAGACCTTGCTGGAGCAGACTGCCATTGTGAGCTGGGAAACCAGCCAGGGTATCACCCCTCACCCCATTCCCCCCCTCTGCTCCCACAACCTAACTCCCCGGCAAATGGCACCGCTCAGGGTCCATACTGGTCACCACCTACACTGTTGGCAACTGCTGGGAAATCGAGCACTCCAGGACCCTCCAGCCAGCCAAGTTGAGATAGCCCAGCTCTCCAAGAGGAGAAAAGTGTACACCAGGACCTGGGTGTCACCAGGGCAAAGAGTAAAAATGCTCATGGTGGTGAGTCTCCCCCATTCCAATCCCTCCCCCTTCCTCCAAGAGCCAGTTGCTAGTCGTCTAGAGAAAGTCTGCAACAAATGGCAACAAATGGCACAAAGTTACCTGCCACCCAGGACCAACCACCCCAGGTTAATCTGGCAGTGCCCCACAGGACTTCTCTCTTGTTATCTCAGAACCCACATCAGTTTTGTCTCAGCCTACAAAGCCTAAAATACTATCTGGCCCTTTACAAAAAAAGTTGGGACCCCTTGGTATAAATTCCCATAAAACACTGTATTCAAACAGACTAAGACAAGGAGGGGACTGAAGAAGGAAGAAGCCTTGAGAGCCTATGGTGGGAAATCAGAGGTGCTTCATATGCATTTAAGAAAGAGACAAACTATAGATCTATAGACTTGAATCTACACACTTCTGAAAGTTGCCCTAATTTCTTACCTTTTGTATCATCTCCACACCAGGCTTGGTTATATGGGATATCTGAATGCCACCTACTGGGCATAAATGGCTTCCACTCATTGGAAACGATCATTGGAAATAGAAAAATGGTGTGCACCACAGCTGGCTGAAAAGCTTGAAGTACAATGAGAGGTGTTCTCTGCCACAATCAAATTCCTCACTCATGGTAGAGCAGAGGTTCCCAAGCTATTTGTTGCAGGGGTGGCCCTGTGCGTTGTACAATGTTTCTCAGCATCTCTGGCCTCTAGTAGATTGAATAGTATCCCCCAAAATGATATGTCCAAGACCATACTCCAATTACCTGTGAATGTAACCTTATTTGCAAATAGCATTGGTCTTTGCAGAGGTATTCAAGGTAAGGATCTCAGGATGAGACTATCCAGGATTTAGAGTAGGTCCTAAATTCAATGATAGGATTTAGAGCGGGTCCTAAATCCTATTGAGACATAGAGACACGGAGGGAAAAGCTGTGCAAAGAAAGAGGCAGATGTTGGAGGGATGCTGCCACAGCCATGAAATTCCCAGGATTGCTGGCAGCCAGCAGATCTGGGAGAGAGGCAGGGAAAGGACTCTCCCTCAGGGTCTCCAGAAAGGATCGCCCTGCCGACACCTGATTTGCAGACTTCAGGCCTCCAGAATTGTGAGAGAATAAGGTTCTGGTGTTTCAAGTCATCAAGTTTGCATAGTCGGATATGTACGGTAACATCAGGAAACTCTTAAGACCCACTAGATGCCAGTAGCATCCTTCCCTAGATGTAGCAATCAAAAATGTTTCCAGATACTGTCAATGTCCCCTGAGAAACAAAATCACTCCTGGTTGTGAACCACTGTGTGAGAATTAGATCTTCAATCTCTAAGGAAGGACTTCTTGAGCTTTGCAAAGGCTACCCAACCAACACACAAACGGTATAGCAGGTCAAGACCACCCACATGTGAGGTGCACGGGAATGCATTTAAATTGAGGGAGTGGAAATGCAGAAATAACCAGTAACTTTCTTTTTTGTTGATTAGACATCCTCTGAACCATTTGAATAAATAGAAACCCTCTTTAATCCATTTTGATCATTAAATATTAAGAGAATTATAATCTTCACAACTCTGTGAGATGGGAGGTGAAGTCCAGCATCCTAGAAATAGAAAGGAGCCCAGTGACTGTCACCCACAAAGGGAATCCTTCCTGTCACACAGCCTGTGTCCAAGGGAAAGTACCACGGAGGGGTTGTGTTTGCCTCCTGACTCTTGGCCTCTTCCATTGCCTGTTATAACAAGGTGCTCTCTTCAGCTCTGTTTCTGGGAATAAACCTGGGGCATTTCCAAAAAGAGCTCAGCAGAGTTGCTGGTTAGAAGCACAGGCTCCAGAGCAGAGCTCTGCTGTGCACTGGCTGCGTGAGTGGCCTCAAGCCACAAAAGCTCTTCGGCCCCCATATGGTAATCTGTAAAACAGGGATAGCCATGGTGTGCTCAGCTCAGAGAAAGTATTCAAAAGTACAGTGGACATAAAAATGGGCTCAACCTAGAATTTGACTAGCATAGTAAAGTGTTCAGGAAATATTTGCAATTATTATCCAGAATGAAGCACATTCATGCATTAACCTACCACTCTGGTGAGAACATAAAAACGACTGGTGCCTGGAAGGCACGGCCAGAGAAGCTGAGCCATAAAGCATTTGGATTTCAGGTGTGTGTTTGGGCAGAGAATTTTCAATCATCTGGATGAAGGATTAGCCACACACAAAAAAGAAAAGAGTCCAGGTAATCAAAAGCAGCAGTTAATCCAGAAATAACTGGACTGCAATCAGCAGGTGCCATCAGCAGCCGATTGGCCTCTGGGCAAATAGCTAACCTATCTACGTGCAAGGTCAAGGGCTCTGCCCTGAGACACCACCAGCGAATTAATGAGAGCAGGTCTCAGAGAGCAGCCAACCTGGAACTTGATTTGGTTATAGGTAATCTACAAACCTGATCCGTGAAATCAGCTGAAAAAAAGACAGCCAACATCACAATTTCGTCGGCTCTCCAAAAAGCAATTCAACAATACATAATTTTAAAAACTTGAACATGTGTCTGTATTAACTTCATATGGCTGCTGTAATCAATTACCACAAATTTAGTGGCTTAAAACAACACAAATGTGTTACCTTGCAGATCTAGAGGGCAGAAGTCTGAACAGATCTCATAGGCTAAAAAAAAATCAAGGTGTTGGCACAGCTGCATTCTTTCTGGGGACTTTCGGGAAGAATCTGTTCCTTGCTTTTTCCAGCTTTTAGAAAATGCCCATGATTCTCAGCTCGTGGATCCATATCACTCTGGGTCTGCTTCGGTCATCACATCTCCTCCCACTCCAACACTCCCGCCTCTCTCTTCCAAGGATCCTTATGAACTCAGTAGCCCACCCAGATCATCCAAGGTCATCTGCCTGTCTCAAGCTCCTTCACTCAATCACATCGGCAATGTCCTTTTTGCCACGTAGGGTCACATATTCACAAATTCTGAACATCTTTAGGACAATTTTTGTGTGTTTAGCACAGTACAGAAATTCCAGTGAAATATGCCTAATCCAAGACAGTCATGATCACCTTGGATCATAAGAACCCTCCAGTTATGCCATGTTTGAGATTGTGATCCAAATCATTCTTCTTATACATGAATTCACTGAAGGGAACTAAATGTGTAGAAGTCAGGGTGAAGATTATGACTGAAGTCATGGTTTAGGGCAGCTAAGAGAATACATGTGAAGTCCAGACTGAGAGGTCAGAATAAAGGAGTCAGCTCACCTGTGAGGAGGTAAGGGAGTGTTGGTGCAGTACGGAGAGTCTCGGGGGCTGGGTAATGAAAGAACAGAGACAGTCTGGTTGTCTGGACAAGTGATCAACATCCTAGGCATATGGCATTACACTGACCAATGACCAAAGAAAGCTAATACCTCAGTCACCTTGTCCCTTTCTGGAGTGGTAACGCAGATTCTTTTCTTATTTTTTTTAATATTGTATGTTACACAGTCCAAGTAGTCAAGATGCAACTTACAGAGGTGGTCTTCCATTGAGTACATGTGGGACATGTCCAGTCTATGAACATTACATCAACTTAACGAGATGGTCAATGTAGGGAGGTGGTCAACTATGGAAGTTCTACTGTATTTTCATATATGTAGCAGACTTATGGAAGAAAAGGAATGATCCACAGCAGCCCAACCAGGTCATACACGTTGAGCACCACTAACTGGTTAACCCCCATCCTCCTCCCCACGGCCACCGTCTCATTCTCCAGCCGCTCCATCTCCGCAGGGCCCGAGACCACTGTCACTCCCACTGGTGCTTTGGGGGTGGGGGGCCTGAGCCAGGCACTAAGCACACAGCCCGGCCCGCAGCAGCCAGGGCGAAGCATCAGGCAGCCGGGCAACCCCGTGGCACCACCGACAGGGGACTCTGCGCGGACGGGGGCCGGACCCGCGGCCACTCTGAGATTCTTATTCTACACCGTCTCACAGTGTCTCCAGCTGCCCGCAGCAGCAACCGGCTGGGTAACACACCCTCTGTTGGCTGCCTTCCCTTCTCTGCTTTATTTCTTCCCTGCTCCTTCGTGCCATTTCCAGGCATCACCTTCCAAATAAGTGACATGCGCTAAATCCTCATCTTGGGGTCTGCTGTTGGGTTACCCAGACTGAGAAAGCCCTCGCTGTATCAGCCACAGCCTCCCTGACAAGAGCACAAGGAGAATGCACCCCAGCACCTGCCATTCTGGAGCGCTTGAGAGTGAGGGGAGAATCGTTGGGCTTTGGAGGACATCCACATGCCGATGAACCAGTGACAACCAGTCTAGACAGGGGAGGCAAAGGAGCCTGAAGAGCTGAAATTTCTAAAGAGACCCAAGACACACAAACATACCGCTAGCCCTAGACAACCTTATTTTAGAATAATAAAGATTAAACTGCTTTTCCCCTCCATCATATGTCCCATCCAACCCTAAGGACTAGCTTTCAGCCTTTTATAATGTGTCATCTTTTCAATTATTCAAACCTGATCTTCAGTCATAGCCACAAACACCTTTTGAGTCATACCCATATACAATGCATTAGGTTATGAGGCTTTGTGATAAGGTAAAGAGGAAAAAAATGTTCCCAAGTCAATGGTGTGCTTGTAATGTTCTAATGGGGCAAGAAAAAAAAGTGTGGCTTAAGGTATCTGCCATTTTTTGTGGTATAAATATTTTCACTGTGGCTGACTTCAACCTAGAACTATGACATCAACTGACTCCTGCAAATTTAACCATCAGCTCTTATGAGCTGGTACAATCTGGCTTCAACACACCTCTGTCCAGCCCTCTAGGAATTTATAATGGTAATACCTGCATAGTCCTCAGACTATCTACCTTATCAAATTGACCCCAAAGTGGAAAGTGGCTCAGTACTACAAAGCTTTGTTTCTTAGTCACATGACAGTACTGGGCAGATAAACCAGTCACTGAGAAGTCCTCCACAGTCATTCTGAGGCCCAGGTTAACAGCAGAACTGGGCCTCTTCAACACGTGGCTTCTGAGACCACCCTGAGTCATCTCTGATCCAGCCCAGGATACAGGAAGACCACTGAGGATTGCACACGGGCTCTATGGGCTTCACTTACGCTCACAGTGTACAGTCTCACCAAAATGCAAGGGAAGCTCAGAAGTATAGTCTAGCTGTGGGCCCAGGAAGAAAAGAACATGGATGCGGTGAGCATTTCTGACACAATCACATTTTTTTTTTTTTTGAGACAGAGCCTCAAGCTGTCACCCTGGATGGAGTGCTGTGGCATCACAGCTCACAGCAACCTCCAATTCCTGGGCTCAAGTGAGTCTCTTGCCTCCGCCTCCCAAGTAGCTGGGACCACAGGCACCCACCAAAACGCTCGGCCAGTTTTTGGTTGCGGCCGTTGTTGTTTGGCGGGCCTGGGCTGGATTCGAACCCGCCAGCTCAGGTGCACGTGGCTGATGCCTTAGCCCATTGACCCACAGGCACCCAGCCCACAATCACATTTTTTGAGCATTCATGCTATGCCAGCTACTGTGCCCACAAGTTTGTATGGGTAGATAAATTAACATATTGTACAGAGCTTATTAAGTGATTTGCCAAAGCTACACAGCCAGGAAGTAGCAAAGCCTAGATTCAAAACCATGTCCATCCTATGACAAAGTAGACCTCTTCAATAGATAATTTTTACCTGGCTTCACCTTTGTAAAAATGGTGGCCAGAGTTAATATGATCCTAAATCAGACACCAGCTAAAGCAATTCTCATTTGACAAGCCATGGTTCTCAATCTGGCCCTCCTGGCCCTCTAGTCCCAAGTAGGTGGAGCTGGAGTTTTAGCGAATGAACCCATCAACATGAGTTGTGAGAAGTGAAGGACTTAGAGAATTATCTAACTTGCAGTTGCTTCCCTCTGAAGAATACAAGAATCCAAGGTGACTGGGGACACTAGCAGGCACAGAATGGAAGGAAATTGCATTTTCTATCTCAAGCATAGAAGGGACGGTGGGTAAAGCCAAGTCCTTGAAGGGAGGCGAGAGAAAAGTAAGAGCAACTAAGAGAGCTTGACATCCTGGCTCAAGGCAACTAGGGGTAACATAAATGAAATGTTTGTGCTGCCTTTTGTCTTTTGAGCCTCAAGTAAGAATGGATTCTTCAGGGTACAAGATGCCACCATGAGCCTTGGCAGCCACTGTAGGATGCAAGAACAGACATACTCCAAGACAGCTCTGCAACAGAAGCTGCCGAGTGGGGCCCGAGTGGGGCCCAAGTGGTTTGTTAAAAATATGAAGGATGCAAGTGTACATAATTACATAATATTTTTTCTTTGCATAAAATACAAATTAAGATATTTATCTCTCCAATACCATTCCCCAACATTTTGCTTTAACCTCCTTGAATCGCCGAGAAGGAAGCTGTAGGGCAGCAAAACCCATTCTTCATGCTCGTAGGGCCCCTGCTGAGCCCAAGAATTAAATTGACATAAGATAGTTTCATGGGAGAAAGGCATACAAATTTATTTAATACAAGTTTATGTAGCACGACAGCCCTCATAAGAAAATGAAGACCCAAAAAAACAATTAAAACCAATCACTTAAATACTGAATCGGACAAATAGTTGAGTTATACAAAAGCAACTAAATTATGTAGGAAGGCTAAAAAGATAAGAGTTATTTTAGTAAGCTCTGTACAAAATTCTCTTGTTTCCACTTTCCATCCTTGATGATAAGAAAGTTATTCCTTTTGTATAAGGACATCTTTCACGTGGAAAATTTCATCACCAGCTTTTAAGGAAGAGAATAAAAGTCAGAGTGATCTTGTACCTGCTGTTTTGCTTAAATACCTTTAATTCAGAACAGAGAAGCATATTCGGGAGTGGCATATTCATAACTCCTTCAGAGTCAAGTTGCAAATAGTGTCCTGGGACTTTACAAACCTGGAGTCTACCCATGGAAGTGTTTGCACTGGTGGACTTCAGCCATCTTCGACGTCACAGCTGAAAATAATTTTTTGAAACACTTCTCTGAAGATTATGGTACTTTCTCTTATCTATAGTTATATTTTTATTCCCCTTCAGACTCGGTGATTAGATACACCTTTTGGATATTTTTTACTAAGTCAATAGAATCATTTAAAGCTTTTATATTTGTAAGACAACGAGAATCTATTAACCAAATCCAGAAATACTGAAATTTAATCTCATTTCTATTCTCTCTCAACAATGAACACCAAAAGAACTTTCCAGTCAGTGGGGCATTTTTTCCCTTTGATGTGACATGTTCAGTAAAGTCACCAGCATGGATTTCCTGAGCAGTTAGTCTCCGCAGCATTTAGAGCCTGCCACACTTCTTCGCAGGTTCAGTTTGATCAAAGATACACCCGGGCACGTAGAGTCTTCAGACTGCACTTTTATATTCACTCTTTGGAAGTTCAGGGTCTCTGAACTAAGCAGCTCCTTTCAGGCCATGAAACACCAAGCCGATTACCATTTTCTTTCGACACCTACTGTTATATATGACATTTTACCCAATGGCAGATGGGTCTCTTTTGGGGAAACACTCCAAGTCTCCAAAAAACTCTGCCAGGATTATTTTCCTGATTTATTCTAAAAGGTCACAGCTAAAGAATAGGATTTCAGCATTTATCCATTGTTCAAAAACATGCAGTATATTGCTTATCATCAATATACATAACACTAGACCTGACACTGAATACAATGGTGACATAGCTCTTTGACCTTGAGAAGCTCACAGATTTGATCAAAAAAGCCAACCCCAGTGTTTTACCTTTAGAATTCCCACTTTGGGAATGAGTACTCTATATTAGTTCCAGGTTGAGGAAAGAAAACAGCACCACAATTTACCCCACCTGCTTCCACCATTCCAAATTGTGCTTTGGAACTTAAAATTAAGCTACTCTGTAAAGCAGGGCCTGCTCTAGTTAACTCTTGGCGTCAAACTTGAATGTCAAAGTGCAGACTTGAAGCCATCAACAAGCCCGCATGGTCCCACCCACTTTGGAAATGTAAGTGCATGTGCTTTGCAGTTACATTCTCTAGGTCCAGTAATTACAAAAGCAAAACCCAAATCAGATGCCATGATTTTGCCCCAGAATAGCCCTGTCTTCGAGCTTGCAGTCATTGTTTACACTTTCCCACGTCAGTCTGCCGTTGGCAGCTGGTGCTGAGAACATTTGCTTGAAACCAGCATTCTTTCCTGGGCATACACATCTGTCCCCTTGCTCTGGGGGCCCAGTGCACAGCCTTGAATCATGTATGTCTTGGTGTGATTTTCAGATTGGGAACGGCAAAGCCATGGAGGGGAGACTCTGAGAGAGATGGCGGATGGGTCTGGATTCTGTCGCCCCCATGCCACACAGAGGTATCCCTTCCCTTTGATGAGTCTTGACTGATGATGCCTATCTGTGATGGGCTCAGGGACAATTTGGAGCTCAGGTTACAATATGACTTCTGGGGCCTTTGAAGTCCCAGCTGCAGGGACAAAAGCACTGTAGTGATTAGGGGGCCCTCCCTCTCCAGGAAGGGGATGGCTGCACAGTTGAATACGAAATTCAATTAAAAAGGAGCACCTGGAATAAAATCGAAGCAAAGACTGTGACTTTGGCTCCAAGCAGAAGGGGGCTCATTTAGTCACACAGAATGTTCATCTCAACAAAGTGCTTGATTCAGGAAAAAACCAAAACTTTCAAAAACAAAAATGAAACAAAACGAAACAGACATCCTCTAACTTACCAGCACAGCAAAGGACTATACAAATTCTTGTTAACACTTCAAGGGCCACCCATGGGAAAATGAAGTTCACAGAGGCTCATCTTGGGAGATCCTTTTTCTTTTTGAGCTGCCTTAGTGTCTTCACAATTCCCAGAGGCGCGTGGAGTCTCACTTTCCCCATCACAACTCACCCTCCTTCTGCTCCTCCATACCTACTGTTAGATAATTGCACAACTTCATCTCCCTATCCCCACTGAAAAGTTCAAACTTATGGCCCGCCCCCTACGGCTCTTCGCGCCAGAGCGATAACACCTTATTGGCTATTCTACCACCCCGGCACCTCCCCTGAGTCCATATAAGGTGCACTCGTCTTTTGCTCTCTCTTTCTCTCCCCCGGTGTGTCTCGTTTCTCTCTCTCCCTTCTCTCCTCTCTTCCCCCGTTTCTCTCTCTCCCCTCCTCCTTAATGCTGCTCTGCATCTTCCCCGGTTTCTCTCTCTCTCTCTCTCCCCTCCTCCTTAATGCTGCTCTGCAGCTTCCCCCGCCAATAAAGACCTTTCGTACAAACAAAAAAAAAGAAAAAGAAAACTGCAACAACAAAAAATAGCCTGGGCATTGAGGGACTATAGTCCCAGCTACTTGGGAGGCTGAGGCAAGAGAACTGTTTAAGCCCAAGAGTCTGAGGTTGCTGTGAGCTATGATGCCACAGCACTCTACCCAGGGTGACTCTTG
>CAUYRH010040483.1:0-15803 GCA_963574655.1 Perodicticus potto
CTTCCTTCTTTCCTTCCTTCCTTCCTTCTTACCTTCTTTCCTTCCTTCCTTCCTTCCTTCTTTCCTTCCTTCCTTCCTTCTTACCTTCTTTCCTTCCTTCCTTCCTTCCTTCCTTCCTTCCTTCCTTCCTTCTTTCCTTCCTTCCTTCCTTCTTACCTTCCTTCCTTCCTTCCTTCCTTCTTTCCTTCCTTCCTTCCTTCCTTCCTTCCTTCCTTCCTCCCTCCCTCCTTCCCTCCCTCCTTCTCTCCCTCCCTCTCTCTTTCCTTTCTTCCTCCCTTCCTCCTTCTTCCCTTCCCTCCCCTCCCCTTTCTCTCTCCCTCACCTCCCCTCTCCCATCCCCTTTCTCTCTCCTCTCCCCTCCCATCCTCTTTCTCTTCTCTTCCTGCCCCTCCCTCCCCTTCCCTTCTTTCAGAAACAATTATCTTACTCTGTCACCCAGGCTGGAGGGCAGTGGCTGCAGCATAACTCGCTATAGCCTAGAACTTCAGGGCTCAAGTGATCCACCTGGTTCAACCTTTTACGGCTGGTCTAAAGGTGCCTGCCACCACACCTGGCTAATTAAATGTTTTTTTATAGAGACAGGGTCTCATTATGACTTGAAGTCCTAAGCTCGAGCGATCCTCTCAGCTCAGCCTACTGGGTCACTGGGATTACAGGAGAGAGCCCCTGAGTCAGCCTGGCTGCTCTTTATAATCAGTATTTTTTTCCAGCTCTTTCTTTATTTCTTAATTATTACTAGATTATCCCCTTATTACTCAGATCTCTTAAGTTCCAGTTAGTGATTAATAATTCTATTATATTCCCTATGTTCAAATTACTTCACGGTTTTTCTCTCATAGAATCTCAGCCAACTCATGCTGAATGCTCATTTTTTCCCTCATATTTGACATAGATGTGGAAGTTATGAAAAATTTCCTCTGGAAGTCCCTGACTGCCCAGGCCCTGACAGAGGCTGTACTGCCGATCACGTCTCCTATGAGGGTGGACAGTATCTTGTATCTTAGATCAGGTCATCACAACAAGTTGCCAAAGGCCATGTGGCTTATAAACAACACGAGGGCATGTCACAGGCCAGGAGGTTCTAATCCTGAGATCGGCATGGAGGGACCCAGCAAGAGCCCTCTTCTGGTGGCAGGCAGTGACTTTGTGTGTCCTCACTGGCCAGAAAGAAGGTGACGGACTTCTCTTTGGTTTTCTTACTGGGCACTAAGCCTACTGAGGGGCCCCACCCGCCTGACTTACCTCCTGGGGCTCCGCCTCCTTGTACACACTGTGAGGTGGGATTTCAACAAGAGGATTTTGGAAATACACTTCATTCAGCACTGAAGACAGCAAAATGTTTTAACCTTGCAGAGAACTGGAAATGAATCCTTAGTCTATGAAATCTTTCCTTATATCTTCACAGTATTTCTCTCTCCTTCTCTCTCTCTCTCTTTTTTTCAGCTTGCATGTGGTTTTAAATCTCCTATAATATGCAATCTATCAATTTCTCCAAAAATAACACATTGATTGTTGAAAGAATCAAACTGTGAGTAACCAACTATAATTTAGTTGTCTCACCAGCTTTAAAAGTGGTGGCATCTCGTCCTTGAACTTATGCATGACTTGCTGGGATGTCAGAGATGACCAGCACTTTCGGGGCCGTACTTTGACAACTACTGTGACAAACGGTAAAAATGAGGAGCCACTGAGGATGGAAATGCCAGACACATGAGGGTCAAGATAAAGGGAGGAGGAAAAACAATTTGGAAGGAAGTCTGGCTGGCCAAAGCATGCTGCACCATGCCTCTGGGTGTAGGAGACTGAGTACCAGGCTTAGAGAAGCAGCCACTGGCTTTTGAAGAAGGTGCTGGGAGCAAGACAATCTCCTAGCCAGCTTGGAGATGTTTTGCAACATGGAGACAAGCCCTCAAGTAGCTGCATGAATTAATGAGAAAGATGGGTAGCTTGTTAGCAAGCGTTATACTTTGTAACATTCATAGGGCAACACGATGGGAGTTGAGCCCAGGGTGGAAAGAGCACTTAGCAACCATTAAACATGTGATCTTAGCACATAGGTCACCATTTCTGTGGTTTCAGGCTTCAATAAAAGGCCAAGGGAGAGATTTCTCAGGGCTCTTGGAGAACAGACGGGAAGTCCACCTCTTGTAGGCATGTTCCTTCAATTTGTGTCCCTGCTGTTTTTATTCTCGCGGTGATGGTGTGCAAGGCAGGCACCAATATCTGGGGTTCTAAGGTATAAGAGGAGGGCCAAGTCCTTGGAAGATAACCTGTAAGAGAAGCAATCTTGATACCCAAGTTTCAATTACATCTTGTAGAAAAAAGAATTCTAGGGAAAAGGTTGAGATAGACAAATGTATGGTTCAATCAGAAGTGTAAAGGTCCAGTGGAAATATTAGTGTGTTAAAAAGAAGAAAAAGAAAAATAGAAATTTGATAATTTTAGGTGCCATATTTGCTTGCAATTTTTTTTTTTTTTTTTTGGTAGAGACAGGATCTCATTTTATCGCCCTCGGTAGAGTGACGTGGTGTCACAGCTCACAGCAACCTCCAACTCTTGGGCTTAGGCGATTCTCTTGCCTCAGCCTCCCAAGTAGCTGGAACTACAGGTGCCTGCCACAATGCCTGGCTATTTCTTTTGTTGCAGTTTGGCCAGGGCTGGGTTTGAACCCGCCACCCTCGGTATATGGGGTCGGTGCCCTACTCATTGAGCCACAGGTGCTGCCCTATTTGCTTTGTTTTTACTAAGTTAAAGTTGGGATTGGTGTTTTTCTATTTTTATCAAAGTATTCATTTAGATCTGCTTTGATCACTGTAATTAATTTTTAACTGGCTTCTGTACCTTCAGGTTTATCCTAATAAATCCCTTTCTCCCAAGAGCAAAGAATAATCTATGTTAAATGCAGATGTGATTATGTCACTCTCCTGATTACGTTTTTTATTTTTTTGGTTTATACCATTTTCTTCTCCATTAAGTGTTAAGATCCCCACATGGAACAGAAGACTTCTGTGCCCTTCCCTCTCTTCCTTTCCGTGGTCACGTCTCATGAAATGTGCGACCCTCCTGCTAACTGAACAGCGTCTCAGAGCTCTGCTGCTTCCTCAGTTATCAGGGTGTGGTTTTCTGGGGGGCACTTTTGGAATATTTAGTAGCCTAAGAGAAAGACTCAGCTTATTTCAAAATTACATTTTTAAAGTAATGGTATAAGATGCATTATTTACATCTGCAAATAAATGTGGCAACAGATGGATCCTCTGATTTCTTCTTAGAAAACCAACCTTCAGCCTTTGTTCCTTCAAATATTATCACCTGTTTGAATTCCAACGAGCAACTTTAACTTTTCTTAATGCAAGCTTTCACGAGCGTGAGTGGCAATAATAATTTAATACACATTTACTTGAGTAATTAAGATAACTGAATAAAGTACATTCAGGAGTTAAATGTAAGTAACACACTTAAGAAAAAGTGGAGGCAAAATAGCAGAGTGCTGTGCAGATAACAGTTTCTCTTTCTTTGCTCATCATATTCACATTTGTTTTTCATTTACGTATGATAGTACCCAAAGAGTTGCCTAAAGGGGACAAAATATGGATCCTTATCTTGCTTTTAGGTCATTTCTCAAAACAAGGATTCATACTCCTGCCTCCATGTCTAGAATCCTCTCCACAGGCCAGGATGGGAAATAAACCCTGTGTTTCTCAGAGTAACCACCCTGCTCTTCAGAGTTGTCATAGCCTGACATTTATGAAGGGGGACAACCAAGAAAAGGACTGCCACGTAGAGTCACTCTAAGGCGTAAGTGGAAATTCCTGAGTGGGAGGATGGCCAGAGTGAGCCTGCTGTCCACGGCTGACATGGCACAGCGCCCGCAAACTGGCTTCCCTGAGAACATGGAAATTCACACACACACACACACACACACACACACAGATGCAGTAGAATGCTTTGAAAGCAAATACTCTCCATTGAGGTACACGATACTAACATTGAAATGTACAAATATCTAGTGTGGTTTTAGATGACTTCAATGATTTGGCAATGGTATGCCAGAAATTTCTCCCCACCAAATGCTAAAATTCAAATGGCATATTCATAGCAGCCAAAAAAAAATACTTATGAATGATTTTGTAAATATATATTTATGATGTGACTAAATCACTAACCATATGAGACTTAAGCAGATCTGGCAGTAGAAAACAAAGGCTATAGAATTTATTCACATGAAATTGATTTTAAAAGTTATCCAAAGAATGAGTTGCTGCTTCTGAGGTTGAGATAATTTTCATCAAAGTTTTAAAACTGCACATTTGTCAAACACAGATGAGGATAGTTTAGTAATGGTCTATCACCCAAATGATCCCATCTTCTTTGAGTAGAAATAACTGCTGTCCTTGTTTAGAATACTCCAAGTTCCAACAGACTTTTGAAGTGGTGAGTAGCTTTATCATGCATTCAAATGGAAGCAAATATGACAGTGGTTACCTGAATTATTCATAGTAAACACATTTTTATGCCCTTCCATTCATTTGCATTGAAATTCTTTCTTGCCAAGCACCTTTTAGAAAGATAATCTACCACTTCCTTTTCATTCACTTTGGTGATAACAGCACCCTGCTCAAACAGACACCTTTCAGTAGTTAGATGACTCATGATCCTAAACCAGACATTTGGTTTTTATTTAAAATAAGATTGATTTCATCACAGAGATTAATTTTACTGGCACCAAATTCATTGTCCTTTTAAGAGGAGCAACATTTCTTAGTAACTTTGGAAATCGAAAAGCCTGTTTCCAAACTTCCACATTTGAAAATTTATATTTCTAATATTACTTTACATGAATGAATTGTGTAAATTCAAGGATTTTATTTCTAAACTCCCTAATTTTTAGTGTTAAGAAAAATCATTTACTTTATGGCCACTGTAGGCCTTTGCTATTACAAAGGAAAAATAAAAATGTTTGTTGTAGGTTGTCATTTAGGCATAATCAGAATATAGAGAATGAAATGCAAAACCATTACCAAGCTAAAGAAAAATATAGATGGATTCTAATGGACTTCTGATTGCCAGTTGCAATATTCTTGTTTTACGTTTTCTTTCTGAAATAAGTACTACTTTCTCACCAGGACACATGCTTAGCTGTGAGAAATAATAGTAATGTTATAGCCCATAATTACTTGACACAAGGCCCCTGACTAACAGAATTGAATTTTAGTTTCTAATATGACTAGCATATGCTAATGTGATTTAAATCGCAGAGACTTGAAACATGGTTAATATTACACTGCCAGAAAAACTATTGGCCTTAATTTCATAGAATGAATTTTTCTCATGTTCTAAAAATCCTGTACTAAGGTCTTTATGTGGTGAATAGATTTTGTTTAAGAAGTAACTATTTAAATAAGAGATTTAAGCTAATCTCTTTAGACATACTTGCTGTACACAGTATCTATAAAATATAATCAGTCACATTTTTCTGATTCAGTATTCCAAATGAGAAATTGGGGAATGGACACTATTGGAAAGAATTTTTCTTGTTTTTATCTAATCATGGCTGATGCTATTTATTTTAACATATCAATCTAAAACAAACAGTGTTTATTAAATATTTATTGAAAAGTCATTCAATTTATCTTTCTGACAGAATTTTTCTGAATCTTATATGTTTTAAAAAATTCCGTTTTAGAGGCCCCCAGAGAAAATTCCAGAGCATGTCTTGACAGCACATCCGAGGATGTAACAACTGGCTCACAGGGATATGCTACCTAGATTCTGAATAAGTTCTTCAAGTTCCAACCTCACACATGACCCTGGCTGCACACTCTGGAGAGAATAAGAACAGCTAGCCACCAGCTGTTCCTAAAATGACCTTTCAAGGCTTGAATTTCACTTCCAGATTTCTCCTTAGTCTACACAAGAATCTGTAAAAGTTCTCTGACAGGGCCTCCTGGGCTGAACAATGTTATTAAAATCACATTTCCTACAGATACAACAGAAAATACACTCAGGTTCAAAACTTGTATGAAAGGCTATGCTTTACCGTGGTTGCGAAAGTTTGTTGGGTGTGCCCATGAAGTTTCCCTTAAAATTTCTTTCTCTATTTTGGGGCAGGGGCCCTCCTTCCCCTTGCTGCCCCTCCACCATGAATGAGATGGAGTGTGGTTGGGAGAGGCTATAATTTCTTGATGCAATTTTACTGTAGACATTCATTTGTCCCCTCTGCATTCGCCACTTTTCTCTTCTCCTGTTAATATCGATTCCATGTTTCTTTGGAAATTCTCTCCTCCATTCCCAGCCAAGCGTTTAGGGTATGATGGACTCCTTTTTTTTTTAAATTTCAGATTAATATGAGGGTACAGATGATCGGCTCCATTGTTTGCGTTTGTTAGGTAGAGTCCAAGTTGTAGTTGTGCCCCTCACCCAGGAGGCTGCCATGTTCCCTGACGTTGTGACCATTAGGTGGGAGCTCACCAATCCCCCCACCTCCTCACTCCTCCCTCTTCCTTTCCACTTGAATTAAATTGTTTTTTTCTCTCGTGTAGGTGTGTAGTTGTTCATCTACTGGTTTCACATCACTATTGAGTACATGGGATACTTGCTTTTCCAGTCTTGTGATTCTTCACCAAGGAGAGTGTTCTCCAACTCCAGGGTGGGAGGGACTCCTAGTTAGCCCTGGGGCAGAGTCTCCATATTCAGTCATTCGCCATCTTCCCTCCACCTGTCACCCTCACCATGCACTCAAATAACTGATAAAAATGTGACCCACCTCAGGCTGGGGACCTTTGTAGAGAAAGTGCTTTCTTCCTCTTCTGTAACAGGGCCAAACCAGGTGCTCTCTTTCCTAAAACAAACACAGAGGGGCTCATGCTACTGCTGCTGGGAGGGGAGCCACACTCAGAATGAAGCTGACGAAAAGGTCAGCACCTGGAGCAGGTATCACGAGTCTCTTGACGGAACTGAACTTGACCTCAGGCCTTCTGCTGAGCCGTTCTATTAATATATGCAGATATGGCTTCATTGATACCCAGTATTCATACATTTGTATATTTGTTTATTCAGTTCAATTATAGTTGAGTTTTCTGTAACTTAAAAAAGATGATTAATTCATAAAATGTTCAAGTTAGACTTTTCTGTTTCTAAAGATGTCTGATTGCGTAGACAGATGTTATTTTCCCCGAACATCTAACACATGTTTGGGGAAAATAAATATTTGAAATATATGTATGTGTATTCTCAAGATTAACTTCTCCAAAAGCTAACTGTGCTCATGACCTGAGAAATACTTTTCTTCCTATTGTAGACACGAAATCCTAAAAATAATAAATAATTACTCTTCAATTCTTTAAAACACCAAGCTTTAATCTCCTAAAAATGCCAATCTCAAATTATTGGATGAGCTAAAGATATTTATGTGATTAAATGCAAATAAGGCAGCAATTAAATCATTTTTCATTAGTGCTCATGAGTGTGTTATTCAGGCCTACTTCTCAAGTTAAAAAAAAAAAGAAAAGTGACTAATCTGTAAGAAAGGAAAACTCCAGGATAGAACAGTGAACGCTGTCAGATTGCAGTGTGGGATCACAGCCTCCCAAATCCCTCTGACAGCAATGACGGCCCTGTCAAAAGCCCTTGCTATTTTACATCGTTTTTAGGGGAAAAATAAAACCTCTTGAGAGTTGGGTTTGCATTATTCTAAGTTAACAGATTCTTTATTTCATTTTATGCCTTAAAATATTTTTAGGCTTCTTTGTTCTTGTTCTCTTCAAATGGTCTCTAAAAGTATTTAAAATTTTTCCTCTCTTTTATTTCTATAAAATTTCTTTATCCTACACTTATTCTTTTACTGTAGCCCAACAGCAGCTTTCCTTATCTTTACAAGTTGTGGAGATATTTCCATGCTTTACAGTCTCTCAGACTCCCTCCCACACCTACCCAGCCCCGATACACGCATGTACCATTCCCTGGCCTCCGTTAAAATTCATCCCCCAAACCTGGGACTAGTCAATCTGCTGATGGACCTGCTGTCATTGTCAATTCCGTGGCCTCAACTGCATGTATTACTAACAGGAATCATTTATTCATTCATTTAACAAACATTTATTACCTCCTTTGTCACAGCCAGTGTTTTTGACATTGCAGATACAATTGCAAATAAATGGCAAGTAGTTTGTAGTCGAATGGCTTTGCTAATGTTTAATTGGTTGATTACATGGAAACATTCTGAAGATATTTTAATGTGTTGTCTAAAAATGGGTGGTATGATCCTTCAATTGCAGTGACAATATCTTTATTTCACATCCATCCTCTTGGCAAAATCTAGAGGACTGCTGAAAAAGTGCTAGAAATGAAGACATCTGAATATAGGTTGCAGTTGAATTTATAGTCACTTAAGAAAATGCTGCTTGAGAAACAGCCTCATATCACATAACTGCAGGTCTGGCTTTTGCTTGAACTTGAGGCCATCGGTGCTAGAAGGGAGGTGTTGCTGCAGAAAACTGTTCCGGTCCATTGTCTAATCTTCCACACAGACTGTTTTCATTTTGAAAATGGAGTCACCAAAGAAAATATGTTTTCAAGTTCAAGAAGACATTTATGGAGTGGATCCCACGTGTTAGAGAGTAAAGTCTACACGTCTACTGATATGTTTGTAGGTAATGGAAACCTGCCAAACACCACACTTGACACTTATGCAAAAATGTGTTCTTAATATAGTAAAATAAGATTGACTGGGTAAGACCTGACTTCCTTCAGGGTTTTAGCAAACTTACCAACTTGCATGCTGCCTTCAAATGTAGATATTCCGACATGGATCTTTTCCTCTGCCAGGTTGGAAGATCTGGTTGTTTTTACTCTTTCTGTATTCCTTTCTATCTAATAAATCCTATCTCACCACTGGAAAAAAATAAATGAAGATATCCCAGTGTTCCACGTTCTCCTACCTTTTACATTTCTGTAGCTCTATTCCAGAAGTTAAGGTGAAATCAAATTTCATCATGTACACCTTGTTATAATCAATTCTCATACAAGAGAAAATTTAGGATACTGTACTTCATAGAAACTTAATTTTCCCTATAATGACCCAATCTCAGATATAAATAAACTTATTCCTTACCTGCAGTACTTTTTTTTTATTTTTTAATTTTTATTTATTTATTTATTTATTTATTTATTTATTTATTTATTTATTATCTTTATTATTAAATCATAGCTGTGTAAAAAAGTGCAATCAAGGGGTACAATGTGCTGGTTTCATACACAATCTGAACTGACTGTTTTCATCAAACTGATTAACATAGCCTTCCTGGCATTTTCTCAGT
The DNA here is from genome assembly GCA_963574655.1 of Perodicticus potto. Taxonomy (NCBI): domain Eukaryota; kingdom Metazoa; phylum Chordata; class Mammalia; order Primates; family Lorisidae; genus Perodicticus; species Perodicticus potto. The sequence goes on from CAUYRH010040483.1 coordinate 9,315, forward strand.
TATTATATGAAGGCATTTGTATTCTGCATTTCGTAAGGCTCTCCTGTACCCTTCTAAGATGCACCGTAGGTGTGGCCCCACCATTTACCCTCCCTCCATCCCAACCTCCCCCCTCCCCTATGATATTCTTTGTATGCTTCATTGACTAACATATTTTTTTCTTTTTTTTTGAGGCAGAGTCTCACTGTCAAACTCCTGGGCTGAAGCGATTCTCTGGCCTCAGACTCCCAAGTAGCTGGGACTACAGGCGCCCACCACAATGCCCGGCTATTTTTTGTCACAGTTGTCTTTGTTTAGCAGACCCAGGCTGGGTTTGAACCTGCCAGCCCTGGTGTATGAGGCTGGTGCCATAATCACTGTGCTACGGGCACCGAGCCTAACCGACATTTTGTAATGAGGTTCCTGAATGACATTTTTCACACTGCCATATACGGTTCTTTGTGAACCCCCCAGTATTCCCAGTTTGGATTCCCAGTGTGTTTCCATAAATACCTCACATTAATATTAACTCAATATCCCTCACTGTGCTCTTACTCTGTCGACTCTGAGGCAGATTATCAGACACATTTCCATTTGTTTCTGAATTCCATAAAGTACACATTCTTATTTTCTAATTTAAGTCTATTTCAAGCTTTTCTACCTATGGCATAAGTCTTCACTTTCTCTCTGGACCCCGAGTCCCACAGTTCCCTCTGAATTTCTTACAAAAAACTCCAACAGACTCATAAATTTAGTAAATAAAATTATGAAAATATTTTTTCAGCATTCCTAAAGAAAAATTGAGCTTTCAATTTATTTTTACATAGTAGACATTCAATAGGTACACAAATGGTAAGTCTATACAAACTTCAGTATCATGTCTCATCATTTTATATTTCTCCTAGTGTTAAGTAAATAAAAACTGAGCTCTAATTTTTTCTTAATTCTTGTTTGTTTCCCCTTATTTTCCAGATACCTTGACTTTTTTTTTTGTAGAGACAGAGTCTCACTTTATCGCCCTTGATAGAGTGCCATGGTGTCACACAGCTCACAGCAACCTCCAACTCCTGGGCTCAGGCGATTCTCTTGCCTCAGCCTCCCAAGTAGCTGGGACTACATGTGCCTGCCACAACGCCCGGCTATTTTTTTGTTTTGTAGTTTGGCTGGGATGGGTTTGAACCCACCACCTTCGTTATATGGGGCCAGTGCCCTACTCGCTGAGCCACAGGTGCCACCCAATACCTTGACTTTTAGTTCATTTGGTTTCCATAGTTTCAAAAGATATTACTCTGTGCTATTAAACAAATAAATAAATAACCCCCCCAAACTATGTGTGATGAATTTACTTTGAAAATGTTAACTAATATAACAATTTTGTCAAGCAAATAACGATAGCGTTCTACGGTATAATTTGAAGACTTGAACACTAATGATAAGAAATTTAAATGCCTCTAATTTTCTTACTTTCCTCATGTAAATGGAGCTAATATTCACCTTCAGGTTGTATAATGTAAAGAAAACATTTTTCAGTGGTTTCCATAATGAAGGCATTCAATAAATGATATCTATAGTGATTGAATAAATTGCTTTTGGTGTTAAAAAAATGAGCAAGCATTTCTTCATTCAACAAACCCTTAGTTAGATGACATTGAGCCATTGGGAGAGTGATTCACTAAATAATCTGATTTGGTAACACAATACATATGTAAGTGAAGGAATGCTTCAGGGGTACAGACTATATTTGTTTCTTATCTTAATGTCTCGGTAGGCTGTCATCACACTATTTAACTGTGTACACTAACCATTGTCTTCCCCCAGATACACTAAAGAATCTAAGCTTGTGATATACACGGATCCTGCCACATAGACACCAGAACCCAAAGACGCTGTCCGTTGACGTATACTATATATTCCAGACCTTAAAATCCATACTGTTATTTTCTGATTGATAGTTTTGTAGTAAATTTTGATTTTTATACAATCAAAGAAATGGCTGCAACTCTTTTTATTAAAGAATTACTTCTCCCTGAGACACTTGTGTTTCTTCCCCCAAGGGCTTGCTATTGGTCCACAGCAGAGGCAGAAATGCTATATCTGTCAGTTGATTTCCAGTGGGATTAACACACACACACACACACACACACACACACAAGGCACCTAGCTTTATGGTCACCCTCCCAGCTCTCTCACTCTGCTCAGAATTCTAAGGCTGGCGTAACACAATCTCCCACGTTTTCCAGCAAGGCAGCTAGAGTTGATTAACTTCCCTATTTCACCTCCCAAATAAATTTCTAGAATGCAAATCCTTATAAATGGTCTGCTTTTGTGGGGAACTCAGCCCAAGAATTGGTATATACACACCCTATATACATTAATCCTGTGATTTCTTGGCAAGGCTAGAGCAGCCGGGCATGCATTTATAAACAAAAGTCAAAGAATTTCCACTTTAGGTTTAATGTCAACAGCTAAATTAAGTTACATATCTTTTGTATCCAAATTTTTCTTAAGTGATTAGTAAGCTTTCTATTTTTTATTGAGCATAATTCAAGTGATAATTTTATCAAATGATGTTCTATTTGTTAAAGGCCATTACAATTTTTAGCTATTATAGAAATATATATTTAAAACATTTATACTTTATTATTTTATAATTATGGTCTACTATACTTCCTTTTTATAACAACTTAGGAAATACATATATTGGTGAAGGAAACGCAAACAGAATAATCTTGATAATATTTTGTGCTGTTTCTAAGTGACCCTTGTCTTTTGTCCTTAAATATGATGTACTGTTTGATTTATTATGTAGTAGCAAATTTACTTTTGCTTTTAAAAATTGTGCTATGTATTTTGTCAAAATAAGCAACAAGTTGATACCTTTTTCAACATTTCAAAGGTACATTGTAGTATATTAAAATCTGGCAGAAATGTACATATTCTTGGATAAAGCACAAAAAATTATGAAGTATCTTCCAAATTTTATTGTATTTTCCTCAATTTCTGTCATGAGTGTTTTACAGTTTTTATTATACACATCTTTTAAATTTTTGATTAAATTGAATCTTAGGTACTTTATGCTCCTTTTAGTTATTGTAAAGGGAATTGCTTTCTTGACTTCATTTTCAGATATTTTGTTGTTAACATATATAAATGTCACTGATTTTTGTGTGTTGATTTTGTATCCTGCTACATTACTAAAATTGTTTATCATTTATAACAGCTTTAGGTGGAGTTTTAGATTTTTCTAAACATAAGATTATTTCTGTCTTGACTTCTCCCTTTTTAATTTTGATGTCTTTTCTTTCTTTCTCTTGCTTAATTGCTCTGGCCAGGGCTTTCTGTGTTATATTGAAACAACAAAAAGAAAATGTGGGAGAAGTGCTCTTGAGCATTGGTCGGGGCAAAGATTTTTGTGTAAGACCTCAAAAGTAAAGGCAACAAAACAAAATCGACAAGTTAGATTTGACCAAGCGGGGTAAAGGGCTTCTGCAAAGTGAAGGAACCATCAACCAAGTACAGAGACAACCACAGGATTGGAAAACAGCATTTTCAAACTGTCTTTTTAAGAATAGATTAATAACCAGAATGTATAAGAAACTCCAACAACTCTAAAGGAAAAGAAAAAAAGAAACACATCATCTGATGAGAAAACGGCAAAATCTGAATAGACCCTTCTCAAAAGAAGATATAACAATAGCCAACTGGTACAGAGATATCACAAAAGGCTCAATGTCACTAATCATCACAGAAATGCAAATCTACTATGAGGTATCGTCTCACCCTAGTTAGAATGGCTTTTATGAAAAAGACAGGTGATAACAGATGCTGGTGGGGATATGGAGAAAGGGGAGCCCTCTTATGCCATTGGTAGGGAGTGAACACAAACAAGTATAGCCACTATGGAAAAAAGAACGTGGGGGTCCTCAAAAACTAACAATAGAACTACTGTAGATCCAAAGAAAGGAAATCAATATGCTCAAGAGATATCTAGACGCCCGTGTTTATTGCAGCAGTTTTCACAATAGTCAGAACAATGGAATCAATCTAAGTGTCTGAAAGCAGATGAATGAATAAAGACAACGTACTCAGTAAGAAGAAACATGAAATCCTGTGATTTTTCAGCATCATGGATAGAATTGGAGAATATCATGTTAAGTGAAACAAGCCAAATACAGAAAGACAAATGTTGCGTATTCTCACTCATAGGTAGGAGGTAAAAAAATGGATCTCATGAAGACAGAGAGTAGATTGAGGGCTACCAGAGGTGGGAAGGGATAAAAAGACTTTTCTTATCGGGTACAAATATACACTTAAACAGAAGAAATAAGGGGCAGCACCTGTGGCTCGAAGGAGTAGGGCACCAACCCCATATACCAGACGTGGTGGGTTCAAACCCAGCCCCGGCCAAAAGCTGCAAAAAAAAAAAAAACCAAAGAAGACCTCATGCTCAATAGATAATGTTTATAATAGTTGTCATTAAATGATTATACATTTCAAAATAGCCAGAAGAAAATAATTCAAATCTTCTTAGTATAAATATAAACATTTAAGGGGATAGATATTACAATTACCCCATTTGAATTATATAACTATATCAAATTGATGTGTACCTCAAAAATATATTCATCTAATATGTATCAACAAGATAGCAAAAAGGAGAAGGGAAAGGAAAGGAAGGGAAGGGAAGGGAGAAAGAGAAGAAAGAAGGCAGGAATGCATGAATGAAAGATAAATTGTAGGGGCTGCTTCTCTGAGCAACTAAACTTAAAACTTGTTTATAATATTTTATCAGCTATTCAGTCTTATAAGTTGAGTAGGTCTCATTAGGACACTGTATGATTACTTTTACTAACTGGATTAACTTCTTCTCAAAAGGAATCTTCATGATAAAATAAGATCGCATTAGCAGTGCATACTGAATCAAAGTCTGGGTCTCTGGTTAAGTAAAAATTTTGCCTGTTGAATCAGAATGTTGGGATGCCATGGTGAGGTTTAGTAGATCATGTTTGAATCGTTTCCATATGCCACAAAATTGCCTTGCACATAAAGTTGCTTATCATAAAATATTTCAATTTATTCTTCACTTGATTCTTTTTTTGTTTTGAAACTGATAATATTATCTATTTGCCAAAGCTGTGCTAACTTAAACATTAACACTATGGTATTAGTTTTTTTCTTACAATTAAATATAATTTTTAAATTGCCTTTTAATTTTTTTTATTATTAAATCATAGCTGTGTACATTAGTACAATCAAGGGGTACAATGTGCTGGTTTCATATACAATCTGAAGTATTTTCATCAAACTATTTAACATACCCTTCAGGGCATTTTCCTAGTTATTGTATGAAGACATTTGTATTCTGCATTTAGTAAGTACCCCCTGTACCCTTCTAAGATGCACCATAGGTGTGGCCCCACCAATTACTGTCCCTCCACCCAACCTCCCCCATCCCCTCCCCTCCCTTGCCCCTTTCCCCATATTCTTGTGCTATAATTGGGTTATAGCCTTTATTTGAAAGCTATAAATTAACTTCATAGTAGGTCTAAGTACATTGGATACTTTTTCTTCCATTCTTGAGATACTTTGCTAAGAAGAATATGTTCCAGCTCCATCCATGTAAACATGAAAGAGGTAAAGTCTCCATCTTTCTTTAAGGCTGAATAATATTTCATGGTGTAAATATACCACAATTTATTAATCCATTTGTGGGTTGATGGGCACTTGGGCTTCTTCCATGATTTAGCAATTATGAATTGGGCTGCAATAAACATTCTGGTACAAATATCTTTATTATAATGTGATTTTTGGTCTTCTGGATATATACCTAGTAGAGGAATTATAGGATCGAGTGGCAGGTCTATTTTTAGATCTCTAAGTATTCATCAAACGTCTTTCTAAAAGGAACATATTAGTTTGCATTCCAACCAGCAATGTAGAAGTGTTCCCTTTTCTCCACATCCATGCCAACATCTCTGGTTTTGGGATTCTGTGATGTGGGCTAATCTTACTGGAGTTAGATAATATGTCAAAGTAGTTTTGATTTGCATTTCTCTGATGATTAAGGTGATGAGCATTTTTTCATGTGTCTGTAGGCTGTGTGCCTGTCTTCTTCAGAGAAGTTTTTCTTCATGTCTCTTGCCCATCCTGAGATGGGATCACTTGTTCTTTCCTTGCTAATATTTTTCAGTTTTCTGTGGATTCTGGCTATTAAACGTTTGTCGGAGACATAACCTGCAAATACCTTCTCCCATTCTGAGGGCTGTCTGCTTGCTTTACTTACTGTAATCTTGGCTGTGCAGAAGCTTTTTAGTTTCATCAGGTCTCAGTAGTGTATTTTTGATGCTGCTTCAATTTCCCAGGAGTCCTCCTCATAAAATATTCCTCCAGGCCGATTCCTTCAAGAGTTTTCCCTGCACTTTCTTCTAGTATTTTTATAGTTTCATGTCTTAAGTTTAAATCTTTAATCCAGTGAGAGTCTATCTTAGTTAAAGGTGAAAGGTGTGGGTC
>CAUYRH010040484.1:0-27540 GCA_963574655.1 Perodicticus potto
ACATAGTAAATGAGAAAATATCATGAATGTTATATTAATCAGGTTGATAAAAATATCTCCAATTGTATGTGAAGCCCACACACTGTACTCCTTGACTGAATTATTGTACACAGCTATGACTCAATAAAAAAAAAAAAGAAAGGAAAAGAAAAAGAAAATAATGGCGCTGGACTCAGGGAGAGATAATCAGAGCCTAATGTAAAGAGCAGGATAGCAGGGAAGATGAAATCCACACACAAAAACCACCTGAAAGGGGATAAAAAATAAGCAAAAATCAGCCTAAAGAAATAATATGGAGTGTGAGGATGGGGGACACCCCCACTTCTGCATCAGATTTCCCTCTGACAGCCCCCTCCCCAGCCTCCACAGTTCAGGGTAATACTTGGGCACATTTTACTAGGAAGGGAGACCACTGAGCCATCAAGGCAGACCTATGTTCTGCTCATGGCTTGCACATCCTACCTCACACCCAGGCAAGGCTGTTCCTGAAGCTAAACCAGCCATTCTCAAGCAGCTCCAGGATCTTACACCAGCAGTACCAAACCTTTGGGGGACCAGTTTTATGGAAGACAATTTTTCCACGCATCAGGGAGGGATGAGGGATGGTTTGGGGATGATTCAAGCACATCACATCTCCACCTCAGATCATCAGGCATTAGATTCTCACAAGGAGCATGCAACCTAGATTCCCCCTATGCACAGTTTGCAGTAGGATTCCTTTTTCTATGGAATCTAATGCTCTGCAGACAGGAGGTGAGACTCAGGAAGTGATGCAAGCAATGAGGAGAGGCTGTAAATACAGATGAAGCTTCTCTCTCTAACTCACCTTCCACTCACCTCCTGCTGTATGGTCCAGTGGCCTAACAGGTCACAGGCGATATTGGTCTGTGGTCTGGGAGTTGGAGACTGCAGTTCTACACCACCCAGAGAACTTTACAAGCTGCAGCAAAGTAGTTCTCAAGCCCTGGCCATCTCTCATCGTGCCGGCCACAGATGGAGACAGAGTAGAGGAATGGGCAGCTCAGTGTGGGCCTCCAGCCTAAGCCATGTGCTTAAATCTGACTTTTATCAGAAAGCCTTTCCTTGAAAGAGCAGATTCTTATAAAGTCTCAATAAAGTGATACCTCAAGCTCTTGTCTCTCAAGTTTCATGCATGCAATTCTCTCAATTGGAAACCAAGGAGGTTAACCATAGCACCTCTAGCCTCTCCTGAGTCTCTTACTGAAATTTCATTCCCCATGCACCAGTACTGTTTCCTGAGCACCTATGTTGTGCCAGGCATTTCTCATATATTGTCCCCGTCAAATGTCAACTGGGACACAATAGGCCCTTAATAAATATAACTTATTTTTTTCTAACCCAATTTAATCTTTTCCTATGTCAGGAGTAAAAGAAGGATCAGATATTTGATTTATTAAAATTCTAGGAAAAGGCATTTTTATTTTCACATCTTATTTATGAGGAGAATGAGACTCTAAGAGATTAAATGACTTGCTTCATAATTCAAACACGGGCTTGTTTGATTCCAAACCTTTTGGTCCCTTCAATATATATATACTTAAGGAGAGACCCAGTGTCCCCGTTTTCCTTTTATTCTTCCATCCATCTTACTCTTTCAGATTTTCTTTATTTTCCACCCATGCCTCCTTCTGAACAGTCCTGAGGCATCTTACAGTATTGGTTTGCTTGCATTTCACATGGTAAGACACGTCTGTATCCTGGTTGTATAACGTAATGGTAACTAACCTTTACTCAGTACTTACTACACGTAAGGCTCAGTATTAAAAACTGCATATGTTATTTCCTTATGTCCTTTCTACAATTTTATAAGGTAAATTTTAATATACTCATTTTAAAAAGTAAAAAATAAGCTCAGCGCCTGTGGCTCAACGGTCTAAGGCGCCAGCCATGTACACCTGAGCTAGCGGGTTCGAATCCAGCCCAAGCCCACCAAACAACAATGACGGCTGCAACCAAAAAAAAAAAAAAAAAAAAAAAAAGGCCCGGCATTGTGGTGGGCACCTGTAGTCCCAGCTACTTGGGAGGCTGAGGCAGGAGAATCTCTTGAGCCCAGGAGTTGGAGGTTACTGTGAGCTGTGATGCCATGGCACCCTATCCAGGGTGACAGCTTGAGGCTCTGTCTCAAAAATAAAAAATAAAAATAAATAAAAAAAATTAAAAAATATAAAAAGTAAAAAATAGAAATTAAAATTGGTTAAAGAAAGAAAAGAAAAAGTCTGCCTGAAGTCACATAGGAAAAAATAGGATGTGAACTCAGTGGTCATCTATGGAAGCCATTTGTGGAACCCAGTGCCCTGGCTTGGAAGTATTTGTATCAGCCCATAGAGGAGCACCCTCCACCCCTATCTCCAGTTTCTTCCTCATTATGTTCTCTGCAAGTCTGTTCAGCCTCAAAATCTGTACTGATACCCATGTCTCCAAGAAGTTCCTGGGATTTTCTATTCTTTGGTGCAGTGCAAAAGAGGGGAGTCACCAGGCATTGCAAGAGCTTCCCACCAGCCACCTTCAAATCTCACTTCCCTTGTCCCATTTTTCTTGGCCCTCTGTAACTTCTATGAGGCTGAAGTCAACCTTGCACCACTTAATCAGTCTTCAGTCTTTTCTTGGTGAAGTGAACAGGCAAAGAGTAGAGAAGGCAAAATTTTGTCTTCCAGGTCTTCTCAGAGACCCTGCTTGCTCTGAGTTAAGGGATACCCTCCCAGCCAAGCAACTGGATTTTGTAATAGTGATAATAGCCATAAAAGACATAGCAATGTATAATAACATGCTCACAACCCTTTACAGTTGATAAAGTCTTTGTACCATATTCATTTTCATGCAAGTTGGTTCTCCAAATTACCCTCTGAGTTAGGGCTATGATGCTTTTGAAAAATATCTATAGATTTTGCCTTTCACTATAGTAATCATTTAGACCCTGGAATATAGAGACCTTGATGAGGAGGGAAGAACATGAATGACGTCAAAGTAAGTGGGGAAAACACACGTCTCAAGTTCAGGAGTCTTGAGCCATCTTGCTTGTGCCATGAGTCAAAGATGTGACTTTGAGCAAGTGGTTTCACTTCTGCAATTTCCTCTTCTGTCTGGTAGACATCATCCTTCTCACTTCCCAGCATTAGATGACAAGAATCAAAGAGAAGACATCTAAAATGTCTATAATCAAGCCTGTCTCATAGAAAGATCTAAAAACTGTTCATCCTTCCCCTAGAACATACTATGTGCTCAATAAATACTTACAGAGTTGAAATGAGTCGAGAGAGATACTTGGATAACCCCATTTATGATAGGAGCTATATGTTTTGTGGTGGTTAAAGGCAAGGGCATTGGAATAACATCACTCAGATATGAATCTCCACTCCTCCAGTACTAAGAAGTGTTGACTAGCTCATGTTTTAACTACTTGAAATGTAATGTATATAATAGTAGCTAACTCATTGTTTTATTTTAAAGGTAAAAGGCATGTAAAGTGCACAGCAGAGTGCGAGGCACACATAATTGACAATGGTCAGGGCTATTCGGAGTGATCCTCCTCCTCCTCCTTTTGTTCACATACTTGTTTCTGAGAGCCCTAAAATTGCCATGCAATCCAGTCTAACAGTCCCAGCACACATCAACACATCTGCCAAAAGTATCGTGTAGCATCAGAGGGTATGAGTATGTTTGGAGACTGTCTCCAGTTTCTAAGCAATGGCCTGCTATCTCTGCTGTTGCCTTGGACATCAGTAATTAGCACCACCGAAACCTGCAGCTGGCCCCTCCTTCTACAGAAATCCCATCCATGGAGTAATGGATACATGCAGCTTCGGCAGGAGGGAGGCTGCACTGGACTCAAGGGGACCAGATAGCATTCATATCCTTTTGGGTATATTCATCTTACTGGCCTAGGGGCTCCCATATTTAGAAGTCAAGACACCAGCAGACATTGCCATATGTATACCAGGCAAGAAAGCAATGTAGGGCAGAGATACACAGAGAGAATCCCACATCCCTCCGAAGCCAGCAAGCCCTGCCCAGTTTACAACTAGTGACTTTCCCAAGGTCAGAGAAAGTGAGATCTTGTCTCTAATAGAGGACCACACAATACACAACTCTGGGGGCTCCCTTTACATAGACTGCAAAGTATGTGTGGTCCCCTAGTGTCGAACCAAAGCAGCCCTCCTTCTGTCATTTCCCATCTTCTCTTCTTCTGTCAAAGTATGCACTGCTCACGAACTGTAAATAACTTTACTTTCTGGTAAGACTACACTTGACTCCATTGACTCTACCTTGACACTGTGTCCAGCAGGAGTGAAGAGGCGGCCAGACCTCCTCCTTCCAGTCCCCACAGCATCCTCCTCACAGTCTTCCCTGAGACCTTCATGGAGAATCCTGTCACACACCCTGTTCCTTTTATATCAATTACAACAAAATGCCAGGACTTTGAAGTCTCTCTCATAAACAGATTCTCACCCCCACAATGCTTCCTACATGCCCAAATCCCACTCCTCTTCCAGGCTCCCCAAAGCCTTCTAGTGTCCTCTGCACATGGGGGTCTTCACCAGCAAGATCCCTGCATTTTCAGCGACTTGGCTCCAGGCTCCTTCTGCAGTCTTTGTCTGCCTGAAATCTAGCTGATATGTGAGGAAATGTCTTCTCTCTGTCACTGTGCCTACAGATGCTGAGAATTGAACTTAAAGAACTGAACTGAGTTCGTAGAGATACTGGTGACCCCCTTTATGACAGGAGTTATATATTTTGTGATGGGCACCGGAGTAGAGACACTTAGGTATGAATCTCCACTTCTTCACTACTAAAAGGGCAAACCAGCAAGTGTATTTCTCCGCTTTGAAACTCCTGGCAGATGTAATGGGTATAACAGTACTTATTCTATGAGTTTACTATAAAGAGAAAAGTCTCCTTTTTTTCTTATCACCTTTTCTAGGTCACTCTTCTATTCTTCTACAAACACACACACAATACAATTGAAGTTTATACCATTAGTCTGTGCCCCTTCCTTTTTTCTGTCATCTGCAATCCCCCTCGGGTCACTATCCTTTGTTCCTTGAAGCTCTTAGCTCTTAGATTGCTGTCACTTCTTCAACACTACTTCTAGCATAGTTCTCTTTTTATAACATCTTTATTGAGATGGCATTCACACACCATAAAATTACCTATCTAAAATGTACAATTTAAAGATTCTTAGCAAATCCACAGAGTTGTACAACTATTGCCACAATCTAGTTTTAGAACATTTTCGTCAACCCAAAAAGAAACCCCGTACGTGGTATTCATTAGCACACACTCTCTCTAGGCAGCCACGAATCTATTTTCTCTCTCTACAGATTTGCCTATTCTAGACATTTTATATATATGGAATCAGACATATGTCTGGCATATGAGTTGCTTCTCTTACTTAGCATAATGTTTTAAAAGTTCATCCATATTGTAGCATGTATCTGTGCCTCATTTATTGTTATTTGATGAATAATATTCCATTGTATGGATATACCACATTCTGCTTATCCATTCATAAGTTAATGGACATTTGGGGTTTTTCTACTTTTTCACTACTATGAATAATGCTTCTATTCCCATTTTTGCATGAGTTTTTATGTAGACATATGTTTTCATTTCTCTTGAATATACACCTGGAAGTACAATTGCTAGGTCTCACCATAACTATACATTTAACAACTTGAGCACCAGCCAAATTGGCTTCCTAAGTGGCAGCAGCAGTTTACATTCCCACCAATAATGAAGGAGGGTTCCATTTCCTCATATTCTCTCTAACACTGGTCATTGCCTGTCTTTTTCTTCATAGCCATCCTATCGGTGTTTCATCGTGGCTTTGATTTGCATTTTCCTGATAACTCATGATATTGAACATTATTCTAACATGGCTGTGTGCTTACTGAGCATGTTAGTTGTTCCAGACTGTGACATCCATTGATGTGATCTTTCCATAAACCTCACCTCTAGGTTCCTTGGCTGCATCTCTCCCATGACCACACCCTCTGCCTCACCTCAAGCACTCATTCCCTTAGTCATACATTAACCATATCCTTAAAAACAACATCAACACCTCCATGATGTTGTCAACTGTAGAAATTACACCCACCTACTATCACCTCCTTTCTAGTTCTCAGTATATGATTCCCAGACTCTTAAAATTCTTTGGCTCCACTGTGACTTACAGTTCATTGATCCTACAAGTTTTTCACTGTTTCTTGTGTCTCCCACACTCTCACTTTTTGTCTTAGCCAGCTTCACTTGATATGGTCCATAATTATAATCACTACCTTACCTGTATCTCAACTCCTTTGCCATTTTGCACTTCATCACACTTGTTCGGCAAAATTACAGCCCTACTTAAACCCAACTTTTTCTTATCCTCACTTGCATCCACACATTTAAAGGAGTAAGAGGAAAACAGACCCTCAATGATTTGCTTTTATTTTAAATTCATGGCCACTAAACTCATGGGAACCCCCAGTATATTTCCCCAGACCAATCATTCTCCCACTGTCCTAGGTAATTATTTAATAAACTTCTCTGCTCTCCTTAAATCTCTAACACCTTCTTTACCACTCTCAGTTTCAGTCTGTCTTCTATTTCAATGAGAAAATACCTGTAAAGAACTTTCCACTTACTTTATCATTATGCCTACTAAGCTCCCCACTGCTACCATTAATGAACTCACTCTGCTCCCACTTAAGGCACCAGATCCTAATCCTTCTAATAGTCTCATCACCTCAACAATGTTCCCACTCTCTCTCCTCCACTATCAAATTTTCCCTCTCTACTCAATTATTCCTATTAGCAAACAAACATACTATATTATTTACTCTCTTAAAATCTCCCTCCTCCCCCATACCCTGCTCCAACTATTGACTCGTTTACAATTTCCCTTTAGAGCAAATTTCCTTGATGGAATTCATTTTTAGCTATACTTATTGTCTCTATATCATCTTCTTCCTTTGTCTCTAGAACCAGACTAGAATCAGGTATTTTCGTCTTCATTATTTCACCAAAATTGTTCATGTTAAGGTCAACAATGATCTCCATGTTGCTAAACCCAATAGTCAATCCTCAGTACTGATCTTATTTGAACTTCCTTTCTCTTGAAATATCTATCTCAGTTGGAGTCAGGGATGCCCTCCTTTGTTTCTCCTTTGATCTCTTAATTTCCTTTGTCAGATCCTTTCCCTCTTCCTGACTTCTTAGCCTCAGAATATCCTCATGTTCTATCTTCAGATTTCTTGTTCTCTCTAGTGACACTCACTCTCCAGGTCATCTTCTCCAGCTCCAGGGCTGTAAATACCAGCTACAGACTAATGACCACCTTTTTTACATTCTCCACTGACCTCTGTCTTGAAATCCAGGCTTAGCTAGCAAACCTTCCTGTGTCCATCATCTCTTGAATGTCTAATAAGTCTCCCAAACTTAACATGTCTCCCCACAAAATTTCTGATGCCCCACAGCCCAGTCTATTCCTTCACTATCTTGTATTCCAATGAGCAGTGCCCTGCCTGCCCATTCTTTTCAATGCATAGGCAAAATCCAAAAACTGACCCCTTCTTTTTATCTCCACTACCACAGCTTGGTTCCAAGTCAGCAGCTCCTTCTCCGGCCTGAATCATTATAATGGCACTCTGCCTAGTCAAAGGCTTCCATTGATTGTTACCCACCCCCATTCCCTACACAGAAGTCAGAGGGACTGTTTAAAAATGCTATTCAAATCCTTTCTCTTCTCATTCTGCATAAGTCTTCATAATTTCTCATAAAGATCACCTGGGTTCCCTTGATGGGCTAACACCCAATCTTTCCTGTCTTAACCCCTCAAACTCTCTGCTGTAGCCATTGACTTCCGTGCTATTTGCCAAACATGCCAAACACCTTCTTGCCCCAGGGGCTTTGCACTTGCCTGAAAGCTTCTTCTCCCAGATAATTCATATGACTCACCCACTTTTGTCTTCCAACTGTGCTCAAAGATCCCCTCTTTCAAGAGTAAGGAGAGCGCACCATGCTCCTTTCTCTATCCCTTTGCTCTGCATTTATCTCCCCCTGAAATAGCATGTATTTGTCTGTTTGTCTGCTTGCTTGTTATTTATTTTCTTTTTTCATTAAATCATAAACACATATATCATGCATACATTAATGCATTTATGGGGTACAATGTGCTGATTTCATATAGAATTAGGAATTCATACATCACACTGGTTGACACAATAATTAAGTAAACGAAGTGAGGTATATGTTAACCAGAGTTATTTATTTTCCATGTACCCCCAGCAGAAAGCATGTTACATGAGCAAAAGATTTTCATTTGTTTTATTTGCTGTGGGATCCCCCATAGATACCGAAATGCCTTGCACACAGTAGGTTCAATGAATGTTTTATAAATAAATGAATGAATGTATAATTCAATTTATTAATTAGCTTTATGACTAAGATTTAGGTATCATATTCAGCAAAAAAATTCAGATACTTCTATTTATAAATTGACAAATAATAGTTGTGTAAATTTATGGGATGTAATGTGATGTTTTCATATATGTACGCATTATGGAAATATTCAGTCAAGCTTAATAATATATCACCTCACAACTTTATACTTTTATTTGTGTGATGAGAAGGTTAAAAATCTATGTTAGCAATTTTGTAATACATAATGCATTAACTGTGGTCACCATAAAGTGTAATAGATTACTAAAACTTAGTCCTCCAGCCTAATTGAAGCGTTGTATCCTTGTATCACTATCTCCCCTTTCCCTATTCACTTTTCTCCCAACCAGCCTCTTGATAACCATGTTTCTACTCTACATTGATATAAGATTGATTATTTTTAGATTCCACATATAAATAAGAACATACAGTATTTGTCTTTCTGTACTTGGCTTATTTCACTCAGAATAATAACCTCTAGTTCCATCCATGTTATTGCAAATGACAGAATTTTCTTCTTTTTAAGGCTGTATAGTATTCTATTATATATATACATCATGTTTTCTTTATTCGTTCTTTGGTGGATGGACACTCGGGTTGACTTCATATCTTAGCTACTATGAGTAATGCTGAAATGAACATGGGAGTGCAGATATCTCTCTCATGTACAAATGTCAATTTCTTTGGATATAGAAAAGATATATGAAAAAATTCTCCATATCAGTAGTCATCAGGGAAGTGCAAATTAACATCACAATGAGATATCTCTTTGTGTCTCTTAGAATGGCTTTTATTTAAAAATGAATAATAAGTGTTGGTGAGAGTGAGTAGAAAGGGAACCCTTGCACACTGTCAGTGAGGATGTTAAAGGAATCGAAATTGGCATGTCAGAGACACCTCTGGCAGCAGCATCTCAGTTCTTGAGAAATGAGGCAGCCCAATGTCCTAGTAGAAAATCCATCTCAGGCATCCGAAGACTGGATTCTAGTTCTAGATTTGCCTCTACCTACCTTGCATCTATCTGACTTCAGGTAAATGATGTTTTGCCTTTGGGTCTTGACCACATTGTGACAGTGTTAAGTGAAATAATATTTGACGATTATATCTCTCAGAACGTTAAACGTCATTGATTGTAAATGAAAGATTGTGAGTTAAACAATGGCATCCCTACTGTTTTGTGTGACTGAGTAATAAGTCTTCCTAGCAACAGGGTTTAATATTAAGGACCATGTTTTCAAGCAGTATAAGCTATAATTCTCCCCCATCTGCCTTCTTTTATCAATCTATTTCTCAATCAGTTCAGACTCAGGGGAGAGGATCACTTGTTTCAGGGCCATCTCAGATCTCCCAACTGAGTGTTTCACATACATCTTCTCAACCCTCACCCCAGCTTTGCAATGTAGGTATTATCCTAATTTTACAGATGAGGAAGACGAAGTTGAAATAACATAATTAAAGTCACCTCACTAGAAAGTTAATATAAGATTTTAGCTCACGTCTGAATTTCCCAGAACCCCTTGATTTTTTTTTTATTCTTTAAACCATAGAGGGACAAAGATCTTAGCAGAATTTCAGATTTCACCCGCTGTATGACATTCCACACATCAATGTACCACTATGAGCCTCATTTTTATCTTCTATAAAACAGGACCAATAACACTAGCCTGCCTACATCAAAAGGGCTATGCAATCCCTATTGCGAGGATTATATGAGATGATACAAGTAAAAGCACCTTTAAAAGTATAGGAAAGTATAAAGTACCGTTCACCTAAAGATTTTGTTTTCAGGCCATATAAGGTATCTCTCAATCTCAAACATGGAGAAAAAATTAGGAAATAGTCAGAAATTGAAGAAATCTTTTGCAAATTTGTCTGTCTCAAAGGAAAGACAAGATCTAGCTTCATTTCAACTGACTTTCCAATCTAATGACCTAGAATTCACTGTTCTGCTTTATTTTCATTCCAATGTGCTGCAGCCCACGTGAAAATGTCTGATAAACTGGGAGCTTCTTTTGATGCATGGGAAAAGAAGATGTTTTCTATTCCAAGCACCCATATCTTTTCTGAATATTTTTCTTCATATTCTTCTGGGGGTTTTGATCTCACATTATTTTTCTTTTGATTCGAAGGATGGGGAAAAAAGAAACCTGCAGGACTTCTCAATTATTTATCACAGAAGGCATTTAAGACCTAGTTTCAAAGTTGATTTCTGGGTTTCTACACTCACTCATGCACATCAAGAAGTTTGTCTGACCTCCTGGGAGGAGAGAAGGTCGAAGGATGTGTCTGATTGACGCATGGGCCCTCAGCCTGTCTGACCCAGACCTCTGTCTCCAAGCTGGGGGCAGCAACATCAGTGTGATGGAAGGGGCTGCTGGGAAACTCTTCCAGCCACCTGACTCTAAAGTATGGTCCCTGACCTCTACTACTTTTCTGCCATTAAAGAAGAATTCATGCCTTTATTTAAAAATATTCTAATTTGATTCCATTTCAATTCAATAGACACTTATTGAGTGCTTATGCCTATTTCATACCACACATTGTGCTAAGAGCTATAAAGACAAAAATTACTCATTATTCACAAGAAAGGCGGTCAAAAGTACCTAGGACTCAGAAAACCTGAATTCAAATCCCAACTCTACGGCTTACAGCATGTGTGATGTTAGACAAGTCTCTTAATCTGTCTGAACCCAAATATATTCATGTCTAAAATGGAGAGAATAATAATAATAATGCCAACTTTGTACTGTTATGATCCACATAGGGCACATACACAAGACCTGGCCCATGGCTGTTGGTTAATGTGATGAGGATAAAGATGGCATTTAAATGCAAGCAAGCAAAAGTAATATGGTCCCCGAGAAACATAATTTTTTTTTTTATTGTTGGGGATTCATTGAAGGTACAAGAAACCAGGTTACACTGATTGCATTTGTTAGATAAAGTCCCTCTTACAATCGTGTTTTGCCCCCAAAAGGCGTGGCACACATCAAGACTCCACCCCCTCTCTCTGCTCTTCCTTTCCCCACCCCTTCCTCATTCTTTCTCTCTCTGCTCTCCCCTTCCCCCAACCCCACCATGTCATTAATTGTCATTAACTGTCCTCATATCAAAATTGAGTACATGGGATTCATGCGTCTCCATTCTTGTGATGCTTTACTAAGAATAATGTGTTCCACTTCCATCCAAGTTAATACAAAGGCTGTAAAGTCTCCATTTTTTTTAATAGCTGAATAGGATTCCGTAGTGTACATACACCACAGCTTGTTAATCCATTCCTGTGTTGGTGGGCATTTAGGCTGTTTCCACATTTTGGCAATTGTAAATTGAGCTGCAACAAACAGTCTAGTGCAAGTGTCCTTATGATAAAAGGATTTTTTTCTTCTGGGTAGATGCCGAGTGATGGGATTGCAGGATCAAATGGGATGTCTAGCTTGAGGTTTTTCCTTCTCTCCACATCAGCAATTTTGAGATTTTGTGATGTGGGCCATTCTCACTGGGGTTAGATGGTATCTCAGGGTGGTTTTGATCTGCATTTCTCTAATAATTAGAGATGATGAGCATTTTTTCATGTTTGTTAGCCATTAGTCTGTGTTCTTTAACAAAGGTTCTATTCATTTTTCTTGCCCATTGATATATGGGATTGTTGGCTTTTTTCATGTGGATTAATTTGAGTTCTCTATAGATCCTGGTTATCAAGCTTTTGTCTGATTCAAAATATGCAAATATCCTTTCCCATTGGGTAGGTTGTCTATTTGCTTTGGTGGTTGTCCCCTTAGCTGTACAGAAGCTTTTGAGTTTTAAGTCCCATTTGTTTATTTTTGTTGTTGTTGCAATTGCCATAGCAGTCTTCTTCATGAAGTCTTTCCCCAGGCCAATATCTTCCAGTGTTTTTCCTATGCTTTCTTTCAGGATTGTTATTGTGTCATGCCTTTTTTATAAAACACAAATTACCAAACTCAGCCAAGATGATGATAAACTGATAGTACTATACTTACCAAATAATTTGAATTTGTAATTTAAAATTTATTAGAAAAGAAAATCTAGTTGATTGCCCTGGAGAATTTCACCAGAGAAGAATAAGCACCAATTTTACACTATCTTTTTCAGAAAATAGAAAAGGAGGACATACTTTCATCCTCATTTTGCGAAGAGAGTATTATCCTAATGCCAAAACAAGACATAAAGTACACGTGAAAGAGAAAAATACTTACCAATATAAAATACTCAACAAAATTTTAAGAAAAAGAACCCAACAGTGCATTTAATGAACACTGTGCTATAACTAACAGGCCTTTATTTAGGCATTCAAGTCGTGCAGTGTTTGAATATTGATCAGTGTGATCCACTATGTATCCACAGGCCATAAGAATATGGATATAATCATACCAATGAACACCCCAAAGCATTTGGCAGAATGCAGCACCCATTCTTGGTGAAAACTCTCAGAATGGCAAGACTAGGCGGGAACTTGGACGACCACATAAAGGACACACACGGGATGTTAGTTCTCCTGAAACTGATCTATGGGGTTAGCACAAATCCTACCAAAATGTCAGCAAAGATTTTGGTAGACAAAGACAAACTCATTCTAAAGTTTATGCAGAAAGAGACAGGACGTGAAACAGCCAAAACAATTTTGAAATGGGAGAATAAAGTAGAAAAAAAAATCACTCTGATACCAACGCTTACTCCATAGATACAGTAATAAAGACAACATAGTTCTGGGGAAGAACAGACATAAAATATAACAGAGAACCTGGAAATAGATCCACACAAAAGCTCCAAGTTAACTTTTGGTGAGAGAACAAAAGCAGGTCAATGAAAACGTGATAGTTTTTTAAATAAGTGATGCTGGAGCACTTGATTTCTATGGAAAGAACGTGAACCTTGACCTAAGCTTTCTCTCTCTGCAAAAAGTAACTCAAATGTCTCATGGGCTTAAAGCATAAAAATATAAACCTTTCAGAAAAATAAATAGGGGAAAATCATTACAACGTGAGATTGGCAATGAATTCTTAAATTTGACATGAAAATCATGGTTCATAAAAATTAAAAATAATAAGCTGGATATCAATAGAATTAAAAACTTATGTTCTCTGAAAGACTCTGTAAAGAGGATGAGGAATAGATTATAGACAGAGATAAAATAGTTCCAAATAATATCTCTAGCAAAGGACTTGTATCTAAAATATATAAAGAATTCTCAAAACTCAACATTGGAAAAAAATAGAAAATGATCAAAAGGCTTAAAAAGGAACTTCATTGCTAAGAATGTACAGATGTCAGATAAGCACATGAAAAGATGTCTAATACTGTTCATCACTAGGAAAATACAAATGAGAATCACAATGAGATATCACTGTACACCCATCAGTATCGCTAAAATTACAATAGTGACAACAGTGAAGGCTGGAGATTAGCAGAGGAAGCGTATTTCTTAGACATAGCTGGTGGGAATGTAAAACGGTACAGGTAGTTTGGAAAATAGGTTGGCAGGTCCTTTTACAACTAAAAAATGGACTTAACATATGATTCTGCAGTTGTACCATTGGCATATATTTGAGCAAAATAATAACTTATTTTACTAAAGAAAGAATCTTCTACATGAATGTTGACAGCAGCTTTATTCATGAAAGCCAAAACCTAAAAATGACTCTTCTGTCCTTCAATGGGTGCATGATTAAACAAGCTCTAGGACACTGTATAATGTAACGTTCAGCAAAGTAAAAGGAGAAAACTATTGATACACACAGGTTGGATGAAACTCATAGGAATTTGTGGACTAAAAGTTAAAATCCAGTCTCAGAAGGATACATCCTATGTAACTCCATTTATATATATAAGCATTTAAAAAGTAAGATAATTACAGTGATGGAGAACAAATTAGTGTTTGTCGGGGTTCAGAGATGAGAGGGGAGAGAATGTTTTTATAAAGAGGTAGCATGAGAGAATCTTGTGTTTATATTACACTTAAATATCTTGATTGTGGGGCTAGTCATGTGAAGCTACACATGTAATGAATGTGAAGAGAGCTATGCCCACAAACACACGTGCACCCCAAGGGCATATACAACTTGTGAAGTGTGAATTCACTCTAAGGCTTATACCAGTGTCTATTTCTTCATTTCAGTATTGCATTATAGTTATGCAAGAAGTTGGCACTGAGAAATATGGGTGAAGAGCTCACAGGGACTCCCTGTATATTTATTCGTAACATTCTGTGAATTGACATAGTTATTTCAAAATAAAAATTTAAATAAAAAAGGAAGAGTGACATGCAAATAAAGTAAATACTGAGGAATCTGGGCACTGAGAGATGAACAGCAGCCAGTCATAGTGTTGGCTGCCTTATGACAAGACGGCTAGATAGATGCCAGCTACTTCTCTTCCTGGTCACAGAAGTGTCATCCTAATTGTCAGCTCTTCAGCAACTCCTTCTTCTCACCCTCAAATAAATTCCTCAAGTTTGCTCTATTGGGATAACTTTCTGATATAGTAACCAACGTAATTTTATCCTAGATAACGTCCTTCTCTCAACCTGCTAGACCAGGTGTTACACTGTTTCTGTTGTGCAAGAAAAACAAGTTCTGGAAATCTAAGGCGCAGCACTATATAGTTACTGATAGTGTACTGTTCACTTGAAATTTGCTGAAATGGTAGGTGAGTGTTCAAATCACACACACATACACAAAAGAAGTGTGTATATATGTGAGACAGTGGAATTGTTAATTAGCTTCCGCATGGTGATTACTTCACAATTATATATACAGGATGCCCATAAAGTTCGTGTGCAATTTTAAATTGCATATGAACTTTATGGACACCCTATATATAAAGTGTACATATGTATATATATATCTCAATTCAAAACATACACGTTAAATATGTAAAACTTTTAATTGTCACTTTTATCTCAGTAAAGCTGGAAGAAAAATTATATTTTAGCAGAAAAACTAGCTTCCAGTGTCCATGTTTGTGTGTTTGGTGATTTATCACAAGAACTTCGGAAGGCTGGTGGAAATTGGATGGGAGATGGAAATCGCATCAGGGTGAGCGATTGGGAGAGGAGGTGGGACAACACTTGGACAAAGAGAGCAGAGAGAAAGGTGAAAGGGTCCCTGTCCTCAGCCCCATTCCATTCTTCTCCGGGCACTGGAGTAAGGGCCGGGAGGCTGGAGGCTCCCACCGCAGCTGGCTCCAGGGCTGAAGAAAGGCAGGGAGTAGGTAGAGTGGCCGCGGGGAATGCGGAGCAGTGAGAGCCAGAGAGAGGCGGCGTCTCTGTATCTCCACAACTCGCTATTCCTCACAGCATTCAGAGGAAGGAATGCTAATTACTAAAGCACGTACACATTTAAAGCTCTCAACATATGGTTAAAGGCCAATTCTTGGCAAAGCTTGGAAATGACATGGAAATTAAAAGGAGAAATAATAAAAGCACAATGCCCACTTAGTTAGAGCCACACTTCTCCAATCAGCACTCAAGGAACTTGTTATCTACATACTTCTTTCCAATTTGGAACTTGCCCTCTCCTACTTCATTTTCAATTTTTTTAATTCCCTAGATACACCTCATGTCTTTTAATGTTTTCACTTGTAACTCAGTTCACACCTATGAACCTATTTCGAGGAAAAATATCTTTTTACTATAATTAAAAGAAACACTATCATTAAAAGTCAATTTTCCTACCTTCGCATAAGTTATGGTTTTATGCAGTAGGGTTTAAAGGAACTTAGAAAGAGGTTTTAACAAATAGCAAATATGGAAAGAAAAAAATAGCCGGAAACACTTGACACTTTTCCTCTAAGCCTCCCTTGCAGCTTTGGTTTGCCAGCTAACCTGCAACCTCATCTAGACAGCATTGTGATTTCATTGTCTCCATAGAGGCTAATGCTTAATTATTCTTCACAAACTTTAAACGATCAAAACTTCACATGGGCAAAAGATCATAGAGAAATAAAGTTTACAAAATTAGAAGCCACTTTCCCAAGTGACATAGAAGAGAATAGGCAGGCTGGCAGAGAGCATTTGATGTTTTATCCCACATAGAACCTTGCCAGTCAATGCTAAAATACAAACAGCGCTTGGTAAAATACAGACAGCACTTGGAGGGCTTCTTGCTATTTCAAATATGGCAAATTGCTTGCTTTGCACTTATGTCAGGAAAGGAGATAAAATTATAAAAAAGAATTGGTAAGGGAGGCAGCGTATTTTTGGAGAGAATAAAAAATTTTGAGTATAAGTGGAAGGTCAGGGAGAAGGGAAAAAACAAATAGGCTTAAAATCTGTAGTACTGAGTACATTGACTATCTTATAAATACTCTCGGTTCAAACCAGGCTCTGATTAAAATGCATTGGTTAAATTAATCAGAAAAATTGAGCAGTTGTGACCAAACTTTTATGGAGGACCAAAGCATGTAAAAATATTCAAAGCTGAAATTTTTGTAATATGAATATAAAGTTTCTTCAGTCCTCACAGGGTGGTATGAGCAACGAGATGTCAGAATAACTAGTTGAAGTCAATAGAAAATTCAGTTAAGGCAAAAAAAAAAAAAAAAAGAAAAGAAAGGTTCTCAGAGAAGCAGAAAAACAAGACTGCAAGTAAAAATGCTCAGGGAAGGCTCCCTTCTCATTAAGCTGATTGGTCAATGGTCCCCCTTGTACTTCCTGTGTCAACAGTCCCACTTGTACTTCCTGTGTCTGCTCTTTTCAGAATACCTTGTTTAGATAATGAGTCACAGTGCATCAGGCTTTGCCCATCACTGCTTTAGATCCTGGTGCCATTCACTTTAAAATGATTAGGGTTGCCTGGCATATTCTGTTCTAACATGAGATATCCATGAAGAGCTCTGCACACTAACTACACAACAATATAAACCAGGATTGTAATTTAATCTACTGCTAGAATTTTGGAGGAATTTCACTAAAGGGTAATGGATTGACCAATTGATTAAAGGTAAAGAAAATGAATGGAGAACACAAGCGTGGACCATACGTATTCTAATTCTGTCCTCTTGGCTTCTCGCCTTGGATTTGAATATTGAACATGATACGACAGAGCTGCAGGTTTCTGAGAGAATCACAGTATTTATCTTCTCTCATCGTCGCACTTTTCTTCACACGTTAGTTTGGAGACAACATGTTCCAGCAATCCTCTGTGCCAGAACGGAGGAGGGAAGTGGTGACTGCCACAGAATGGAAAGTATCACACTGGAAAAGCAAAGACTTGTTGGTAGGGATCGGATAGAAAAAATGACATCAATAACGTATTCTGAAGATTGCAGTTTTCCAATACTTATGTTAGAGATTATTTCAGCCAAATGGATTCATGTTAGATAAAAGCTTGGTAGGCAATGAAATATGAGCACTGATTCATATTCAGGGACAAAAAGAGTAGTATCAATGGAAACCACACGTTTTGCTTATGGGCAAACATTGAGATAGACAAATCTCCCCTTTGCTTGATAATCAGTGAACACAAGACAAAATTAAAACAAAACGTAAAAGGAACAGAATACTCAGGATTCTGAGTATTGAGTATTCTGAGTACAAATTGTTCCATTGATCCAATACATGTAACTGTAAGTTAAAGTTCAAGAAATTCAGAGACAAATGTTCTAATCCAGGGAACCAAAAAATAAAAAAAATTCTGGAGAACAATTTGGCATCTTCAATCACATATGGAAAAATAGGAGCTGATGGGCGACGCCTGTGGCTCACTGGGTAGGCCGTCAACCCCAAATACCGAGGGTGGCGGGTTCAAACCAGCCCTGGCCAAACTGCAACAAAAAATAGCTGGGTGTTGTGGCAGACAGTTGTAGTCCCAGCTACTCAGGAGGCTGAGGCAAGAGAATTGTCGCACTCTACCAAGGGTGACAAAGTGAGACTCTGTCTCTAAAAAGTAGGAGCTGAGCTGAATCTACAGGCTACTGTGGTCCTGGGCAGGTAATAGTGACTGAGACCCAAGCTTCTGCATTTAGTGTTTTCTGCAAGTATTTCATACAAGACAAAAACCTCTCCCTGAGGTCACACAATAGAAAGGGCCTTGCTACCTCTTAGAGGAGGCTGAGACAAAAAGAAATGGAAGTGTTTTACTGGACATGCAGTTTATAGAATGCTTTAGCTTCAGGGAAGTAGGAAGACAAAGAGAGTCTCCCACAAATAACTGAGTTGATTTGTCGTATCACCTGTGTCAGTACAGAGGGGCAAAACAAAAAGACAGAACCCAAAGGGAGGGGGAAACATATCCTAAAACTTCTGTTTTAAAATAATCCTAAAGGCCAAAGAAAATCTATTGCTAAGAATGGCAGCCAACAAAATTTTAAAAATCAAAATATAAATTTATTCCAAATGAAATAGATTTTCTGGAATAGTTTGACATAGTTTTTAAAGTAAGTACATTTGAGATGCTCTGTGAAGGAAAAAAGTGCCTATAAGAGGATGATATATTATGAATTAAAAATAGATATGACACGAATACGTATCAACATTAAAAAATCAATTTTAAATTGTCAATGAAATAAAAAAGACTTGTAGAAGAGTTGAAAAAATGTAGACTAAATTTCCGAGATATACTAAGAGAAATTCTAGGGGAAAAAGGGGGAGAGAATGGCCAAAAGGCTGGGCTTTAAAATTTTTAAAGCAGGGGCTTTATTTGTTTGTTTGATTTTTTGTTGTTCTTTTGCTTTGAAATAAAGGAACACTGTAAGTCTCAGACGGAGTTGCCACTATCAATACTGAGTACAAAGAAATATATATTAGGTTGTGCCATGTTCATGAAAAAGAAGACTTATTGCCTAATAGTCCTGATGAGCAGGTGGGATCCCAGTCTGTTACCATATTCTTAACATGAACTCAAAGAAGTAACAGCTTCTTGTGCAATTCCCTGAGTTTCCCCTTCATATTCCACCTGTGGAAGATAGTCGTAATTAGTTTCTAAACAGACGAATTGAAAATTTCTCTCATTTTTCCGATTTCCTTGCTTTGGTTTGCTTTTCTAGCTATCTCCCGCCCTGCAAATTTTATTTTTCTAACAATTATGCCAGTAAAGAACCCAGGAAGGACTAAACTTGACAGCTCTTCTCTTGTTCAGACGGGTTTACTGAAGTGCCCAGGGCGAGAGGACCTATTTTCAAATTATCATCACTCATTCCCATGCCTGGTGCCTTGAGCTCCTAGGCATCTCTCTTTACCCCCATGAAATGTCATCTTCCGAGGACTCTCCGTATTGCTTTGGTGTCTCATGATGTGGTTGTTTTCTGCTGTCACATAGCAGGTGAATTTGAAGTAGGAGGCAGCAGCTACCATGCTCTTCCATCTCCTACTTTTCCTCTCCTAGTCATTTCCTCTCATGCTATCTTGCATGTTTAATCTTGTCTTAATCTCCTTCAAAAATGTTTAGTACCATTAAAGATGTTATGCCAATGAGTTTGACAATTTAGATAAAATGGACATAATCCTTGAAACACACTAGAGAGCAAGGTGTACCTTAAACGTACAGAACTTGAGTGGTCCTAAATGAAGTAAATACTGTGAATTCATATTTCACGTTCTCCTATAAGGTAAAAATTACTTGACAAGCAGATATGTAATCATGTGACTGCTCATCAGCTGAAATCATGTAGTGAAAAGCTTCCCTTATTTGTCATTTACTTTTAATACCATTTCCATCATTTCTGAGTTCAGGGCTGCCAAACATTTCTGTAAAGAGTAAGATAGTCAATAAGATAAGCTACCGAAGGCACATACGTCTTTGGGGCATGCCTATTCTTCTGTTCCATTGTTCTTTCATTGTCTTTTTTTAATCGCTCTTACCAACCTGTCTTAGATTGCTGGCAGGATTTGACCTGCGTATTACATTTCAGTTACCCCAGTATAATAGACCCTTAGTACCAGTTTCACTTTTTCACATTTGTTTTCCAAGCCACAATATGTCCCCTCCCCTAGGAGTTTTCCTCATTGTTCTTGTTTTCTTGTCCTAGATGCTCAGATCTCCCCCTTGTAAGCACTGTACATTCTCATAATTTGTATTTTCTTAGGCAATATTATGTATTACTTTTATCTTGCTCTTGTCTTTTCTTTCATTGATTTCTTTTCATCCTCTGCCAACCTCTCTTATAAATACTAGATTCTACGATGTTAAAAAGCATCTTAATTTCTACTTCTCTTATTTATTTTTATTTTGTGTAGAATATATTATTCATTTCCTTTTTAAAAAAATCTTTCTCTTGGCTTGCTCTTCATCATTTTCTCTCTTATAGAAGTCGATGGTGTTGTCTCTGTTTTGTTCTTTATTTTTCTTCCCCTTTAACATCACCATATGATGTGTTTTCTGAGAGCTACACAATTCCTTCAAAGTGGAGTCAGAAAAGCTCTCAATAACAACTTCTTTATTTGTTATAAGTGCTTTATACCTGATAACCTTTATCTTTTATACTTTTCCTTTTGTAAAAATAAAAAACATAAACAATCCCATGCAAATGATTCTCTCTTCTCCTTAAAATGGCTTATTCTTCTTATGAGCCCCTATAACATTAAGTATATAAGATTTGATAAATGTTTAGCGAATTACATAAAGAAAAGGTGAAGATAGAAATCTGCTGTCCAAGCCTCCCTGAGATTTTTCTTTTAGAGGTATTTTTCTAGAAGGCATTTGACATTTATTTCACCCGGGGGGATTGCAACAAAGAGAAATAAAAGCTGCCTAACCAAAAACACAGAATAAAAACTATTATCCTTCCTAAAGAAATTAAATGAGCAAAAAGAAAAGTGTGACTTTGAAAACCTGAATACTCTTTTTATTCTCTCTCCCTTTTTTATTTTCTCTACACATATATATTTTTTTTTGGTTTCCACTTTTTGCCTTCACAAAATTAAAAAGGCTTAAAATTTAATAACAATAACAATATTTAAGATAAGGACAAACCTGAATACTCTTTGTACTTTTTAAATTTACCACATTATTCTAATGTTGGTAAGAATATTAAATTAAATATATAATTTTATATGTATAAGAATAATATTTATAAAATTTTATGTATATAATATTTATATACATATAAATGTTATTTTTAATATTTATATAATTTTAATATTTATATGAAATTATTTAATTCATAATATTTATATAATTTATAAATATTATTCATAATATTTATATATTAAATAATTTTGTAGTAATAAAATATTATAATTTTTATTTTTAACTATTATTATATATAATTTATATATAAATTTATAATAATATCATATAATATTATATAATACAATATTAAAAATTATAAAGAGGTCAGAAACCTTGTATTGATTTATACATCATTTTTTCCATTTTTGAAGTATTTATTTCTTATTTTTATAGATATGTCTTTAATATTGTCCACCAATTTGAATGAGTTTTTACTAAATAAGTCAAATTAGCTTTGCCTCATCAACAATATCATTAGGCTAATTACAGTAGTTTCAAAAACACATTTTATGAAATACTTTAAAATGGAAATTTATTATGTTATCACTATGTCCTTTGAACTTACTTTAACATTTTTGGAAAGTAATCATCCATGTAACTCTTTCTTCCTTTCTTTTTTCTTTTCTTTCTTTCTTATTTTTAATAAACCAGAGTCTCTGTTGCCTTCGGTAGAATGCCATGAGGTCATAGCTCACAGCAACTTCAAACTTGGACTCAAGCGCTGCTCTTTGCCTCAGGCTCCTTAGTAGCTGGAACTACACATGCTCACCACAACGCCAGGATAATTTTTCTATTTTTAGTAGAGATGGGGTCTCACTCTTGCTCAGACTTGTCTCAAACTCCTGAGCTCAAGCAATTCATCCACTTCAGCCTCTCAAAGTACTAGGATTACAGATGTGAGCCACGGCATCCAGCTATGTTACCAATCTCTTTACTTTCCTAGTGTTTGAGCATTTGTTGTGCTACATTTTAAGAAAAAGTAGCAACATAATAAGTATTCAAGAATCTCTTGCTTTTTGACAAAGCAATTCATTGGTTTGGATAGAATTAATGCTTAACTTGTGAATTTTAAACTTAGGTAACATATAACTCTTCTAACAGACATCTATCACTCCATCAGAGTGTATGATTTGAAATCTTCCTTAAACACCTTCAGGTAATAAATCTCCAAGTGCCATACATCTTCTAAAATAAATTGTAGAACAAGAAATCCATATTCTTTTTCCTCTGGTAACTAAATAAAAGTGCATATTTCAAATTTTCTTAGCTAGTTTTATGCTATGCATGAGAACTTTGCTGGCTTATTATTAAGAACATATGTTATAAAATGGCTATTTCAAAGAAGATTAATAGATTATGCAATACATACATCTAAATCACATTGATTTTAATTATTTTAACTTGTTCAATATTTCCTGTTTTACTTTTTATATTTAAATACAGATAATGATTAATTCATAATCACTTGCTTTCTCTTACATTTAAGATATTTTAAAATAAGCAATATAAAATGATATTTAATTTGTTTCATTTTTTTCTTTTAAGCAACTTCATCCAGAGTAATTTCCTAAGCCCCTTCTGAATAAAGTTGTTTACTTAAGCTTATTTTGGAATTATAGAAAATTGCAGAAGGAAGCAAATTTAAAAAAGAAGATTAAAAGATTAAATTGAGAAAGAATCTAGAAACAGAGGGGAATGAAGATAATGACAGTGATAGTAATACTGTGTGGTAGTGACATGTTTGGAGGATGGGAGCGTTAAAGCTATAGTCTCTACTTTAGCAGAAGATAGTGTGTTCACCCTGCAACAGGAAGATGCAAAACTATAGACAATTATGATGCACTATGAAGTGAGCTGTGCATTGACTACTTTAGCTACCATAATGGTATGTCTCAGACAACAATGCACTTATGAATATTTTTCCCCTACAATTTTAATGAAATACAACTTTGCTATTACTTAAAATTGATATTTTTCCTGCAAAAACAATGGGTTTGCTTATTAGTAATATCTTCATGAAAAACTGGATCTAGTTTTATCTTGCCACATGTTTTTTTTTTCCCAGAGTAATTATAAATATCAGCAATAGAACATAATATGAAATATTTCATAGCTACCGCTTAAAGGAAAATGTCTTCATTTTTTAAATGTAAAAAATCAAATAGGTAGAAAGGGACAATGTGATAATAATTTTATCCTACATGTTTTAATATAAGTTAAAGAATTTACATTAGGCTGTTTTCATTTGCCCCAAAATATGGGTGGAAAATAAATCTGAAAGTTAGCACCAATTCCTGAGATTTTCAGTAACTCCAAATAACTGTAAAACATAACATGTATACTGTCCTCAGGACATATTATGAAGACTTCTAGGACATGCCTCTACTTAAGAAGAATATAAATATCTACTATGTGAATTATTAAATAATGATGGAAACAAAATTATGGCTCAATGGTTCAACTCATTTTTTGAGTACACTCATATTCTTTTTTTATTCATTGCAAATTTTTTTACAAAGAGTAATTTGTGTGTATATGTGAATTTCATAATCAACGTATTTTAAAAGTATCCTTTTGTGATCACCTCTTCCATAGATAAATTTCTGTCTATAGGTCATCAGTACTGAAGTGTTAAAATCTTATTCCTAAATCTTTCCCATTCTGTTTGCAGGCAAGCATACTTTATTTCCTTCTGTGACATCTCTAAATAAATATGCATCCCCAGTGAAGGTTTATTGAATTGTCTTTGTCCAAGTGGTTTTGCCTAATTCATTTCCCATGCCTAGAGATTCTATCATATTGAATTCTCTACCAACCACACCCATTATACAGGGTCAATTCAAGTCACATTTAACTCTACCAAAGTCTTTCCATGTCTGAAATGTAATCTATGTTTGTCCCCTATTAAATAGCTTATCCTATATTGTTTTGTGAAGTTAGTATTGTCAGTAATTTTTTTTTTGCTGTTTTTCTCCGGCATAGGGGGCCGGAGAATCTAGATGCCTTTGGTGGTTAGGTTGGGAATTCGGTGTCTGTATCAGTCAAATATAATGCAATGTGTCTACAGTGTAACAGTGGAGGGGGCAATTGTGACCTGCAAAATCTGTCACCACATCCAAAGGAATAGCCATTTCTCAGCTCCAGCCAATTGTTGTACTATAGTAATGTAGATG
The DNA here is from genome assembly GCA_963574655.1 of Perodicticus potto. Lineage (NCBI taxonomy): Eukaryota > Metazoa > Chordata > Mammalia > Primates > Lorisidae > Perodicticus > Perodicticus potto. The sequence goes on from CAUYRH010040484.1 coordinate 24,581, forward strand.
TCACAGTTACCAGATTTTTAGATTATTCGAAAATAGACAGATAGGAAAGCTGGCTGTTCTATCTAAAATCTCTTGAGTTTTAGGAAGTTTGTTCAAAGTTTTTAAAGATATTATGAACCTCATTCCGCCATAGACTTAAAGGATGTATATAAATTTTTATTTATATCCCTAGCAAATCCATTTATTCACACATCTAACAAATACATATTGAATATTTTCTATGTGCCAGGCACTGTGCAAATCACTAAGAATAGTGGTGAATAAGATAAAGCTCCTCTTTCAAAGTGCTCATCAAATGAGTACATATATTACAAAATTTCCAGGCAGACATAACCCCATTACATATTGAATATTTTGATTTGATTTAACAAGAGAGCAATGGCTTATATTAAGTATTTACTTTGCTAAAATAAAAACAGAACAAAATAACAAAAAATCCCATATAAACCAATAAGATAAATAAGATAATAAACAACTGTCCTTTCTCTTCACACATGTGTATCCACATGCACACATGTTGATATGAATGAAATAGACCAGACAACGCTATATTCTGACACCATTGGATTTTCTGTTGTACTCAGCTGCAACTGAAAAATATGTTGCGATGTGAATTTTGGGCTCCAAAGAAATATTCTGTAGTACTATTATATTTTCCCAGTTGAACACTGATTTCTACTAACAGTATTTTTATGATGTTCATGAATAGTCTATGAAATCTCAGATAAGGTAAACAATATTGAAACAGTGAGAAGCTTTACACAAAAGATAAAAAGTGTGCAATTAAAAGGAATCTGCAATCCTAAATCTGGTTTTTAAAAAAAAAAAAACAGAACCAGTCATCTCCACAGTATGTAATTAACCATATTCTCCAGAAATTTTTTTTTTATTATTTTGGATTAATATAAGGGTACATATGATTGGGTTACATTGTCTGCATTTGTTAGGCAGCATCTGAGTTGTAGTTGAGTCCTTCACCCAGGAGGTGTGCCATATACCCCGTATACCCACATACTATTGTGCCTGTTAGGTAAGACTCCAGGAAGATTTAAGTCTACCTTTCTGGCTGGTGTTTTCTGAAAACAAAGAACCCTATTTGTGAAGCATTTAAACGTATTTTGCATCCATAAATGTAGGCAATCCATTTTCAATTTGCTAATTCTTTTTTTAAATTTACTCATACATGAATTAGCCTAAGGAAATGGGCAATAAAAATAATGGAAAGGAATGAGAATGGGGAACAGAGGTAAACACTTAGTGTGTACTGGAAAGAGTCTTTGTCATTCACTCCCCCCCAATTCTTCGCCTTCCTCTTTTTTAATCTTCGTTTATCCTACACATGACTTTATAAATAAAGAAAAGGTTTTATTAAAAATTATCATTAATTTATATCTCAGATTTAAGTACTGGAAAATGGTTTGTGAGTTTGATTGATACAGAGTATTTAAGAGGGTAGTCAATAACCAATTCTGTTTAATAACAACAATTTATTTCAAAGACCATTATAAAGTCAAACTTTAAGATGCAACAAAATATAAAAAAAAATATTTATTGTACAACAAAGAGGTGAAAAGTGCTTCCCTTTTGTTAGAGCACCCACAAGCAATTGGATTACACTTAGAAGGTCAATGTCTCCTCCCCAATGGCCCCAAATCAGTTCTGATATGAAGAGCTTGAAACAGACAAGATTAACCTCTGATTACTTCTTTGAGGATCAGATGTTTTCAAATCAGAGTTGGCAAATCCTGCCACAAGTGCATCTGTCAAGGATCAAACTCCATTGGCATTAAGAATTCATACTAAAACACAACATGTACTTCATTAAGTATTTCTCTTGAAAGCAATCATGCAGACTCTATTCATAGCCAGAGCATAAGGTTTTGAAGGGCTTTAATGATCAGTTTTTTTAAATGTCCTTTGATGTCTAGAACATTTCTTGAAATAAAATCATTTAAAATTAATTGAAAAAGAAATTTACTAAAGGCAAATCTTCACACAAATCAATTAGTTCATGTTTTATCCCAAAAGCCAAATCCATAATTTCTAAATGGAGTCTAAACTTTGAAAACCATTTCTCTTTTCCCCCTGTAGAATCAATAATTTGGAAGAGAATATAAAAGTGAGATGATGTAATTAAGCATAAAACTCCAAATAATAACACTTACAGAGTCTTTCTGTTTGCTAAATTCTTCGAGCATTCAACTTATAGAGGTGTCTTAAAAAATGAGGGCAGTATACAAGGTTTTTAACCATAAAGTAAACAACATCATCTAAACCAGCAAAATCTGTAAACAGAGACTACGGGGAAGAGGTTAAGGGCTGAACAAGAAGTATTTACATAGGTCTATGGTGTGCTCTGCAGTTGAGTTGTGATTGATGGAATCAATTGAAAGATTCAGGGATTGAGTTTATTTACCTATGAACAAAAGGATAATGAGAAATATGGAGAAAAATCCATCCATAACAGTAAGTTGTGGAAGCGTTAAGCACAATTCTATGTATAATATCCCATATATAGCATAATGACAGGTATTGTTTTAAGCACGTGCTAAATGCTATGCCCTCTTTTTTTTTTTTTTTTTTAAGTTGTTTGGGATTCATTGAGGGTAAAAAGAATTAGGTTACACTGATTACATTTGTTAAATGATGTCCCACTTACAATTGTGTCCCACCCCCAGGAGGTGTGCCATACACCATGATCCCCTTCCCCCTCCCACTCCCCCTCTCTCCATTCCAGTATTACCCTCCACCACATTGTATTACCTCATCTACTACCTTCATATTAGAATTGAGTACATTGGATTCTTGCTTCTCCATTCTTGTGATGCTTTACTAATAAGAATGTATTCCACCTCAATCCAGGTTAATAAAAAAGATATAAAGTCTCCATCTTTTCTAATGGCTGAATAGTATTCCATGGTGTACATATACCACAGCTTGTTTATTCACTTCTGAGTTGG
>CAUYRH010040485.1:0-29670 GCA_963574655.1 Perodicticus potto
ACAGCTCACAGCAACCTCCAATTCCTGGGCTCAAGCGAGTCTCCTGCCTCCGATCCCAAGCAGCTGGGACTACAGGCACCCACCACAACGCCCAGCCATTTTTTGGTTGCAGCCGTCATTGTTGTTTGGCGGGCCCGGGCTAGATTTGAACCTGCCAGCTCAGGTGTACATGGCTGGCGCCTTAGCCCATTGAGCCACAGGCGCCGAGCCACCAAGTACACTTTCTTAAAGAACCCCTCCACTGAAGTGGCCTCCCTGACCCTAGACCATTGTCATATGGTCACGCGCTGCCCTTCACTGCACTTACAGGAGCTGAAATTGCCTTGGGTTTGGTTGTTGTTTAGTTGTTGACCAGAAGACTGAACACTTTGTGGGGGGCTGGGGCCTTATCTGTCTGTGGCCCCCCAGTACCTCCAGCAGAATGACTGGCACACTGGAACTACAGATATGCAGCACATGAATAAAGAAATGAGCTCTCATTAAAGCCACGCATTCCATTGTCCCGCTACTCTCCTAGACCCCAAAGCTGACCCCAAACCTGCATTCTTTATATCACCAGCCCATAGGTCCCTATCTGACTTCTGAATCCGTGAAAACTAAAGCATGACGTGTCACCCTTCCAGACTCTTTGTTATCCTGGTCACTTTTGTCTAGACATTGGGATGTCTGAGATTAAACTCCTGCCCTGTTTGATATCCTTGAGAAATTCACTTTATCTTTCTGCGCAGTTCTTTGTTGAATGATTACAACCTACCTTATCAGAATGAGAATCTTAAAAATAATAAACCACATGAGATAATACATACCAAAGTAAAGGGGCTCCCTGTCATTGTTCAGGGAGTGAAAAGCAGTTTAAAAGGAGAATGTGAATTCCCAGTTAAAAAACTGAATCCTCTTCCTAAATTAGGCCTTTTCCACTGTGGCAAAGATAGGGTGAGAAAATAAATTGCCACTCTTCCCACCTTTAGCTGTTCCCTAGTTCTACAAGTCTGGAAAGACAGTCTTAAGATGAAGGAGAAGGTACTAAGGCCGGGTGCAGTGGTTCATGCCTGTAATCCTGGCACTGTGGGAGGCAGCAGTGGGCAGATTGCCTGAGCTCAGGGGTTTGATACCAGCTTGAGCCAGAGTGAGACTCCATCTCTACTAAAAATAGAAAAATTAGGCTCAGTGCCTACGGCTCAACAGGCTAAGGCGCCAGCCACCTACACCTGAGCTGTTGGGTTCGAATCCAGCCCGGGTCCGCCAAACAACAATGACGGCTGCAACCAAAAAATGGCCGGGCGTTGTGGCGGGCACCTGTAGTCTCAGCTACTTGGGCGGTGGAGGCAAGAGACTCGCTTGAGCCCAGGAATTGGAGGTTGCTGTGAGCTGTGATGCCACAGGACTGTATCCAGAGTGATAGCTTGAGGCTCTGTCTCGAAAAAAAAGAAAAAAGGAAGATCACTTAAGCCCAAGAGTTTGAGGTTGCTGTGAGCTGTGAAGCCATTGTACTCTACCGAGGGCAACATAGTGAAACTTTGTCTCAAAAAAAAAAAAAAAGAAAAGAAAAGAAAAAATAGAAAAATTAGCTGGGCATTGTGGCAGGCACCTATAGTCCCAGCTACTCGAGAGGCTGAGGGAAGAGGATCACTTGAGCCCAAGAGTTTAAGGTTACTGTGAGCTGTGACGCTCCAGCACTCTATCCAGGGCTAAAGTAGGAGACTCTGTCTCCCAAAAAAAAAAAAAGGAGATTTAGGAGAAGATACTGAAATCAAACACTGGAACTTACTGGCGTTGCACAATTTCCTTTTCCTGAGATTGTTCACAACAGAACACCTTACATTTGGGGGGAAGAGTCCTGCTGGGTCGAGAGCAGAGTGTTGGCCGAGTTGATCTATAATCAAGAGTCTGTAGATTGGAAGGGGCCTTAGTGGTCCTGTAATTCATCCTCCCATTGGATGCAAGAATTCCCTCTGCAACGCTTCAGATTTCCCATGGAGCACTCACTAGGAGGCTGCATACAGGTGCGGACAACTCTAAAGGCACTCCCGAGTGCCACAGTCTTGACTTCTCCGTGACTCTCAACCATCATCTCTGTCCAACTCTAAGTCTACTAGTCTTTAGAAATTAAGCTAACCTTGCTGGTGCTATGCCATTAACCGAGCACTTTCTGAGCACCTCTAACTTCGTTAATACGCGTTCACCCTAAGGGACCAAGGGGTCAGCGACGATACCACGGTTCTTTGTATCTGCGCAATATTAAACACGGCATTGGGCACACCATGGACTTAATACTGTTAAACTGTCAGCCGAGCCTAAGGACAACTCAACTTGCAGGGTAACAGGACTTCATGAAAGCAGTAAAGTGCTAAGTAATCTCACGAAGCCCCTTCCTTAAAGGAGACTGCCAGTCAGCCGGGACCAAGGCGAGGAGTTCAACTGAATAGAACTTCTGGGCTCTTCTAAGTTTGCTCACTAAGGACCCCTCCCCCATCCGCAGCAAGAGAAAGGGAACTAAGGGTAGCACATCAAAAGTTAGACCCTCTTCCTAACTCAGGCCCTTCCCCTGGTTATATGGTCTGGGAGTGAGCCACTCCTCTGAGATTCTGCTTTGATTACTCAAGTAGAATAAATATGGACGCTGGCTAACCCCCGCAAGGCCGTGAAAAGAAGGTGACAAAGAACATATAAAGAATACCGTGAAGTACTGAGAACGGGAGGATCCCTGAGACAGAAGGACTCACATCTAAATGAGGCAAAGCATCCAGAAACAAGATCTAGGCAGCCAGGGCCCACAGTTAATTCAGCACCACCAGCTTCCCCTCTGGTTGGGGACACATCATTTCAGGTGACAGAGTAGCTGCAGTACCGTCAGATGAGTGTTCCCAGCTTGGGCGGTTGGACTAAGGGGTATATAGGTGGGCAAGACAACAACAGCATTCCAAGTGCCACTCCCCTCATCTCCTTCCTCCCCAACTCTCATTGACCCACCCGGATGGCTAATCCCTTCCTGACCCCAAGGATTCAAACCCAGCTCTGATTTATTTTTCCGCTGGAGATCAGACACAAGACTCTGAAAAATAAGCATAACGTCAAGATCATAGCAATTTTAGAATAAAGAGAACTACAAGAGGTGCGTCCATCTGCCTGGCTTCAAGAAAATGCCAGCATCACCCAAGAGGGGCTTTAACTTATTCATACAGGCAGCAGTCAACTTAAAATCATCTGACGGATGTATGAATGTACAACTTTCATGGACAGAGCCTGATACAAGTAACAGATAGATGCACGTGTTCCAATTTATATACAAATTCAACTTAAGAACAAACCTATAGAACCTATCTTGTTCATAACCGGGGGACTGCCTATAATTTACAATACAGTCAGGGTACAATATCCAAGGCTTTCCTTTTACAACATCTCCTGCTACCATCAGGGAATTATTTACAAACGTTTTAAATGTTACAACGCAGTTCATACCACTTTCTTTTATCCAAGCTTTCCAAAACTTGAAATCTTTTCTCTGGTCCTACCCTTTCCTTGAGTGGAATTATCCAACTTCTTCAAATCTATTCTGCAAAGTTAAAAACCATTTCTTCTACAATATCCCCACCCAGTCTTTGGAGTGAGCTTATTACCTCAAGAGACAGAGAAGTCATTAATTGATATGTAACTCATTTCACTTTTGGACAACCAATATTTTGCTTGAACTGTTTCTTTCTGTGGCTTCCTCCCAAAAGTCCTATTCCAGGTCCTTGGAAACCACAGAACACATCTAATTCCCTGAACCTGCAAGTGTCTCTCACACTATCGTGGCCACGGATCCCTCAGCCAGAAATTGTGCTCTCTCTTCTGAAGGGACACCAACTGATCTCAACTCCTCAAAATGCGGTGCCCAGACAGGGTAGTAATATTGCATAGAAGTGTTCCGAGCAGCTCAGAATAGAGCAGAATGATCACCCAAGCACTTCGGGAATCAGAGTGCCAACATGTATTTTTGGAGTCATTTTCTGAATCAAGGGAGTCTGGAATTAGTCACTGTTCTTTTCTAAATCTCTGGGCACCGTGCTTCAACCTTATCCTGCAGGCTGAGGAGTGTGTCTGCACACGTAACAAATGTATGCATATCCTTCCAAGGAGCACGCCCACTCACTTCTCCCAACTTCCGGTGGGAGGATGAAGAATTCACCAAGCTTTCACCCCAAACTCAGTTATACTGCAATTCTGAGTATTTGTATGAAGGTCTCGAGGCCAGAGGCCAAACCACAGACCTTAAGAGATTCTCTTATCTGGACAGAACAAGGGTGTTTAGATTAAAGGGTGGCAAAAAATCCATTGAAAATAATACAAAATCCACATTTCAGAGACCATAAATAAAGTTTTATTGGGAACACAGCCATGCTTGTTCCTTCTTAAATTGTTCTTTGCCACTTCCACTGTCCAAAACAGAGTTGAGCGGCTGTGATGGAGACAGCATGGCCCACAAAGTCTCCAATATCGATTATCTGGCCCTTTGTGGGAACAGTTTGCCAGCTACTAGCCTGAACATATGACCTTGAAAATATCTTTTGAGACTGTTTCTCCTTTGTTGAGTCAAGGAAAGGGTGTCTGTGTCCCAACTAAAAGGGGTACAGGCTTGCTCCTGCTCGCAGAAGAATTTTGCAGGGCTAAGACAGACAAGAAGTTTTGTTCTGGGGATTTTTCCTCCCTTAGGTAAGATAACAAAAGCTCTGTTTCCTCATTCTCTCCCCTAAGTGATGCTTCTTAAACACCCAAAAGATGACCAGCCTGGTTGATTTTCCGCTCAGCACCCCCACTCCCAGCTCTCATGGAGTATTACCTACTGATCAAGGCTTACCTTACCTCTCTGCTGCCATAGGCGAGCTCCTCAAAACTTGTTTCCCTTACCCTTCTTCCCTGGCTAGCTTTTTCCATCCTGGTCCTAAACTTCTCTAACCTGATGGGTACTACCCAAGGCAAAGGCTTAAAATATGACCAGCATTCAGGGTTCGCTGCAGAAAGAGGAGAGGCAGAAGGGGCAAGGCAGTCTGGGCAGAGAAGAGTTTGCTGGCAAGTGTTGGGGAGAGGCGAAGATGCCCTTCCGCAGCCCTGGCTGAGCTCTTGGCTGAGGTCCTAGGGAGATAGCAAGTTCCCCATCCGCCCCTGCCCCTCCACTTCTTAAATCAAGCAAATAACTAACAATGCAAGGAGGTGTGGGGGAGTAAGGCCTAGCCACTGGGTATCTATTTTCTCAAAACCACATGGCAAATCTCTGAGTCAAATGCCTGCTAAGCCAAAGAATAAGCAAATGCCTTTATTTCTCCAAGATGGGAGCTCTCATCTTCTCTCATCCTCTCCTGCTGGCCAGATCCATTTGTCCCATGACCCTGCCCCTGTGGAAGAAGAGGGTCTGCCGGTGTCTTCCTGACCACTGCTGTCCTCAGTTCCTACCCACAGGGGCACCATAGAGAAGCGAAGCAGGTGGGTGGGGGACAGGAGCACATGGCCTGTCCACACCTCCCCCAGGAGCTCTTGCTCAGCTCTCCATGACCCGGCACTGCTAATTCAATCCTCTGCTTCCTTTCTCCACATCAGAGGGCCTCGGAGTAAGTCCGGCTGGTCAAGGAGACCCCATCATTCCCAACCAGCCCCTCCCTGCAACCCACCCCAGGGCGACCCCTCCGTGATCCACAGCTCAGGTCAAGCGCTACGTATGTAGAAAGGCAGAGAAGAGAATGGGGTGAGCGAGGAGAAAGAAGGTGGCATCTCTGCAGCATGATGTCACGCTGGCTGCTTTCAGATCCCCCGAACAGAGAACAGAAGCAAACAACATGGACTCCGGATTGATTCTGCCTCGAAAGGTTTGTGTTCTTGGCAGCTCTGAGCAGCCTGCGCCAGCGGGGGAAGCACACAGCCAGATGGGCAGGTCCTCGCTACGGCCCCCAGGACAGAGCTTATACCCCCTTCCAAAACATCCCACGAGGAAACAAAGATAGACTGACACGCGCGCACACAGGCGTCAGCACGAGCGGACACTAACCTGGAAGCCATTAGGAGCGCAGCAGAGTGCGGAGCAGAGAGGAGCTCATTCATTCATGCACGGGGCAGAGGGGGGCGGGGGCGGGGAGCGCGCGCCCTGCGGAGGCCGGAGGGCACCCACCTCCATGCCCATCGCAGAGCCCTGTTCGGACCGGGAAGGGGCTGGGGGCAGGCTCTCCTGAGCTGGGGGTGGGGGCGCGTCCTCGCTCTGCTGTTTAGCACCGCTCGGGAATTTTAAGCACGACTCCCCTTTATTTTCTCCCCCCACCTCCCTCTGCGGCTGTTCTTTGGTGTGGTGGTGCCGCCTTCCAGAAGCCCTGGCTCCCTCGCCCCTGCTCCCTTTCTCCGACTCCCTCGCAGACAGCTGTTCGGAGCCGGCCACGCACGCACGCGCACAGGCGCGCAGACACACGCACACGCGCACCCCTCGCGCGCGCAGGCACACGCACACGCGCGCCCATCGCACAGGCGCGCAGAAACACGCACACGCGCGCCCCTCGCGCGCGCAGGCACACGCACACGCGCGCCCCTCGCGCGCGCAGACACGTACACGCGCACAGGCGTGCAGACACACCCACACGCGCGCCCCTCGCGCGCGCAGACACACGCACACGCGCACAGGCGCGCAGACACACGCACACGCGCACACCGCCGCCCGCCGCTTTACATAACGCCGCTCTCTGGTGCAGTCCGCTTGCCAGCCCTCAATTATTCATGCCAGCCCGGAGGACAGAGCCGCTGGGGCTGCGGGGCGGGGCGTGACTTCCTCTTCGCCACCAAATCTGACACAACACAAGATGACGCTCCCGGGGGACTCTGCTCCCTTTGCTGCCACCGATTATTTCCCAGGTGTTGCCCATTAGGTCGGCCTGTATCAAGTAGGTGACACTAAATAAACGCACAGGCGCCTGGCTCTAAATAGAGCCTCGCGCTCTTCAAAGGATGACAGCTGCTCTCCCTGGCTGAGCCCTGGGAATAGGGGAGAAGAGGAAAACAGCACTGGAGACCATCAGCTGGAGGGAAAATGGCTGGGGACCTCTTCAGGGCGGCCCCTCCCACTCACCTGAGGCAGGAGACCCACCGTGAAGCTTGTATGAGCAGGTCAGACTCTTACAGATGAGAATAACCCTCAAGTAAAGAGCACTCACGTTCACCACAAAGCAGGGGCATCTGAGTTTTCAAATTCTAGGCTGCACCTCTTTTTTAAGACACAGAGTCACTTTATCGCCCTCGGTAGAGTGCCGCGGCGTCACAGCTCACAGCAACCTCCAGCTCCTGGGCTTAGGCGATTCTCTTGCCTCACTTTCTGGAATAGCTGGGACTACAGGCGCCCGCTACAACACCCAGCTATGTTTTTCTTGCAATTTGGCCAGTGCGGGGTTTGAACCTGCCACCCTCAGTATATGGGGCCAGCACCCTACTCACTGAGCCACAGGCACCACCCTAGGCTGCACCTCTTAAAAGTGTTTGTTCTCCATCCATTCACTGAAGTGCACTGTTGGTACTCAGCCCCCAGAGGAATGTCCCATCAGGATAGGTGTTCTACTCAGTCAAGATATTAATATTTTCCAAGTCATTTACGGTGTACAAAGCACTTCTCCTCACATTAAATCAGTTGATTCCGAATCCCCTGAATAGGGCTTACTGGCCCATTTAGCAGATAAGGATGTTGAGTCCTAGAAAAGTCCTAGAAGGTCCTACGGCAAGAAGGAGGCAGAGCTGGAAATCCAGATTACCTGCGTCTAAACCCATGATAGTTAATTGTCTGTACCCCAAAAGAGCTTGTGTTTAAAGAACGACTGTTGTCTTTTCAGGGGAGGGGTACAGAACCAGCACCATCACCAACAAGAATGACAATGGCTAGCTCAGCACTTATCAAACTTCAATCACCAGAGAAATCTTGTTAATCCACAGATTCTGATGGTGCAGGTCTAGGGGAGTACCGAGTCTGCCTTTCCAACAAATCTCCCAGTCAACGCTCACGTTGCTAACCCAGAACCACGCAGAACAACAAAAGATTGGCTTATGCATTTTCACTCTTTGGATCTTCCTAAAGCACAGAGTAGTTTTATCTGCCTGCCCCAGTTGCCCAGGAAAATATGCTGTAGATGCATAATAATTATAACCCATTGACATCATGTGTGCCTGCTCAAATTCATGCTGAGAGCTAATACTGCTTGGGCATCTGTTGGTAAAAAGTCTCATTCTGGGAGTGCCAGGCCCCGCAGGCTCATCATGAGAGGTTTTTCCAAGACTGTTTCTGTCTGCGGCCTGTTGATGGATGAACAGCAGCCTCATTGTATCTGAGAAGCTGATAGGCCTGAGCTGTCTGGCTCCACCTCTGTTACCTAAAGGAATCCCAGCTCTACAGAAAGGTACACTGACAGTGCCCCAACTCTACCCATTCCTCCTTGTTCGGCTCAAGTCCCATCTCTTCTCTGCTCATCTGCAGAAAGATCCTGGACCGGAGCCAGATCTGGACCCAAACCCAAGGCCTTGCTGCTTGCTAGTCACCCACCCTCCTCTGTCTTAGACTCCATTTCTTCATCTGAAAATGCCAATATTAAGTGTTTCCCCCATTATACTGAAATGATGAAATGAAATAAATGCATATGAAAGACCCGAGAAAAGTGGGGCACCTCCCCTGTTGCTGTCCTCGGAAACTACAGTACACACTTTATAGAGACTAATTGCAGTTTACGTTGTTCCCTGTTGGTTTTACCTCCCGGCAAAAACCAAAGGCTCTTTCTTTCATGTCCCTCCAACACGTACAAATACTGAGTATGCAGGTATTCAGCATGTATCTTCCTACCAAATGTCCTGCTCTCCATTAAGGAAGTAGACAAAGGACTTGGTGGAATCAAACAGCCAGTGTCCTCGTCCTGGTGTCCCCACTCACTATGTGACTTTGAACAAATCATGCTGACGTTTCAGAGATTTTCCTTTCTCTTCTATAAAATGCATGTATTCTTCTTTCTTCCAAAACGGTCCTATTTTCATGGTACATATTACTAACAATGAGTTAAAGGGGTAGGCCCACAGACCAGATAAATGGGACTTTACGTTCTGGTTGATAATTTAGTGACCTTTGAAAACTTAACTTTACTAAGCGCTTTCCTAGTGAATGGAATTGAGTAAGCCCTTGATGAGACTTATTTCCTTCCATTCTAACAAGGTAAAGAAACAGGTACTAATTATTAACCCCAACTTCCAGTTGATGAAACTAAGTGGTAGGGAGTTTAACAGGAACATTCCCACATCATATTTGTTATCAACTAGTGGAGCATATTATCTGAAACCCAGCCTCCTTGCTTGAGTCCCACTACATTGTATTTATAAAGATGATGCTGCTGACCTGCTATTAGGAAGGAACAGGCCTTTTTTCCCTAAGTGTCCTTATCTTCCTTGACAGTATGGTACAAACTCCGAGGGACTCAGCGACCAAGAATACATGCTGTAACCATAAAGCTGAGTGGTTAGCTATGTCCCTGGTACTCAATCTTCACACTTTAACAGCCATCTGGAACCTAAATTCCCAAACTCCTTTGTAAATGAATTTAGCAAATTGAGGTAAAAACAGGTATCTTTTTCCGAATTAGACCTTTCCCTTGGAGATATGGAAAACTTGACATTAGCTTCTATTTTTAAAAGGAAAACAGGTTTCTGAGTGTCCTGTGCTGTATCAAAAGCGTTTTCCAGAGAGTGCCCTGGAGGAATCAGGGTTAAGAAAGAGAAGGTATGTCTGCAAATCCAATTGAACCAAACCACTCAACCCAGCCCTGTCCAATCACATTTTATAAAAAGAAGATCAGTGTCCACACAGTATCTTATTCACCTCAAGTACTTAATACTTCTTGTTGACAAGAATGGGCGATATCGAGGATAAAAAAAAAAAATTCTTCTTATGTCTCTGAATTCTGCTCACTTCCCCAATGAAAATAAGACATTGACAGAGTGGGAAGCCCAAACTGTTTTTTGTTGTTTTTTTTTTTTGTAGAGACAGAGTCTCACTCTATCGCCCTCAGTAGAGTGCCATGGCATCACAACACAGCTCACAGCAACCTCCAACTCCTGGGCTTAGGCGATTCTCTTGCCTCAGCCTCCCAAGTAGCTGGGACTACAGGCGCCTGCCACAACGCCCAGCTATTTTTCTGTTTTGCAGTTCAGCCCAGGCCGGGTTTGAACCCGCCACCTTCGGTATATGGGGCTGGCGCCCTACTCGATGAGCCACAGGCGCCTTCCCCAAACTGTTAAGTTGTATCTGAATTTGTTGAATTAAGGGAAAATGGCAGGCAAAAAATATACTATCATCCAAACCATGGGTGCTTTTTAAAGTATAAACATTCAGGAAATTCCTGAAGTCTGCAGGATATGTTAAAGAAGAAGGAGCAGAGGGCGGCGCCGGTGGCTCAAAGGAGTAGGGCACTGGCCCCATATGCCGGGGGTGGAGGGTTCAAACCCAGCCCCAGGCCAAAAAACTGCAAAAAAGAAGAAGAAGTTGGAACAGAAATCTATAATTTACCAAGATACGATCATGTGCTAGGCACATGAGTAGGTGCTTTTACATATTTTATTCTTTTATAAAACTGATGAGGAAACTGAGTATCAGGAGCCTATTCTCACCCAAGATTACTCAGTCATTTCTAAGATCCATGTTTTCACCACACTATGCTACTTTCATACATAAAGACTTACTAGGTAAAAGGTACTTGAAAAGCTATTGCATTTAATCACAGCCTGTTATAGTATTGCATTTAACCCTCAAAACAACACTGCAAGATAAGTTCCATTGATGCTACTTAAACCAATTATCAAGTTGCTGCCCCTCACCTCCAAATCCACACCCTTCTTTGCCCTGCCTTGTGATGCTGGAGCTGTACCCTGTAAACGTTTCTCCTTTGCCAGCTGGTACCATGCTGGGTCTTGTCAGTAGAGGGCACTAGAGAGACACTGTAAATAAAATGGGCTTCCCTTTCTAGTCCTGGTGCTTATATACAGAGCTTACCAACCTCCCAGCCCCCAGCACCTCTCACTGATACCCCAAGGGACGGTTTCCAGCTTCTGTGCCCCAGTCCCCAGCACCTCAGGAGCCTTCTATACCATACACTGGGCCATGGGGGGTGGGGGGGTGGGGCTCTTATTACACAGAATGTCTTGCCTCAATCCTAGAGGTAGTAGCTACTCCCTACAATTGTTATAACTGCATTATTCAGATTCCCTTCCACACTTTTACTTATTAATCATTCATTTTGGGGAGAAGGCAGAATCTCACTTGGTCACCCCCAGTAGAGTGCTGTGGCATCTTTAGCTCACAGCAACCTCAAACTCTTGGATATATGCGGACCGGTTTGGCTAACCATTTAGCTTTTTTCTGTTCAAACTTCTCCAAAGACTGTGTTTATATTACCTACCTCTGCTTCTAGAAGCAATCCTCCTGCCTCAGCCTCCCAAGTAACTGGGACTACTACAGGTGTCCGCTATAATGTTGGGCTATTTTTTTACAGATGGGGTCTCACTGTAGCTCAGGCTAGACTCAAACTCATGATCTCAGGCAATCTGGCTCAGCGCCTGTGGCTCAAGCGGCTAAGGAGCCAGCCATATACACCTGAGCTGGCAGGTTCGAATCCAGCCTGGGCTCACCAAACAACAATGATGGCTGCAACCAAAAAGCAGCCAGGCATTGTGGTGGGCGCCTGTAGTCCCAGCTACTTGGGAGGCGGAGGCAGGAGACTCGCTTGAGCCCAGGAGTTGGAGGTCGCTGTGAGCTCTGATGCCACAGCACTCTACCCAGGGCTACAGTTTGAGGCTCTGTCTCAAAAACAAAACAATAAGTAAATAAATGAGCTCAGGCAATCCACCCACTTCGGCCTCCCAGAGGCGTGAGCCACCACACCCAGCCTGATGATTCTTAATAATAAATTTTCCCTGTTCAAACTATTGATATGATTTCTGTCTCTTGGCTGGGTTCTCAATGATACACTATGATAAGGAATAGCAAGATACTCCGATAAGTGAGACAACATTCCTGCCTTCAAGTTATTTGCTAATAATAAAATAGTTAGGCTGGCATGATGGCTCACGCTCATAATTCTAACATTCTGGGAGGCCAAGGCAGGTGGATTTCCTGAGCTCAGGAGTTTAGGACCAGCCTGAGCAAGAATGAGACCCTGTATCTACTAAACATAGAAATACAAGCCGGGTATGGTGGCGGCCACTGATGGTCCCAGTTACTTGGGAGGCTGAGGCAAGAGGATTGCTTGAGCCCAAGAGTTTGAGGCTGCCGTGAGTTATGGAAGCCAATGCACTTGACCTCAGAGCAAGAGAATAAGGCTCTGTCTCAAAAAGAAAATTAAAAATAAAAAGGCTTTAAGTATTTAGAGGATCCTATGAGCCAGGCAGAGTTTGTATATATTTACTATGTATTCCCCTCCCTTTGTCCATCAACCCTACTTTATGGAAGAGGTAACTGAGGTATCTCAGAGTTTAAATAATTTCTAAGATCACACACATAATAAATAGAGAAACCAGGATCTGTCTCCAAGCACGTGGACTCCAGAGTCCATTCTTGGTCATCCTGTGAGGTTGCCTCCACCAACTGGTTGGTGTCAAAGATTGAAAGAGGGGAAAGAAGCAGAGGTAGGAAATACAAACACGTCTTTGGAGAAGTTTGAAGAGAAAAAAGCTAAATGGTTCGCCAAAGAGGTCCATGTATGTCCACAGATTTTTTAAAATGAGAAGGGTTATCAAAGATCTTCTAAGTCAGTGAGTAAGCGTTGGCAGAGCACAACCATCAGGAACTCTGGACACCCTGTTAAATGACTCTTTCTATTATAGAATTAATGCTCAGGATGCATGTATAGCCCATGATACGAGCCACTGATGCAAATGAACTGATGTTCCACGGATGTTCCGCCCTGCCCTCTCTCAATTCCTTAACTCAGGCTCGAAGCCGCAGAAGCTGGGTTGAGGGTGTCCAAATGGGTATATTGATTGCCTCTGACCCAGCCGTAACCTGAGACCTCTCATCAATACTGCATCTCTCACATGAGGAGCAGTGATGTCTACGTAATTAAAACCCGAAGCAAGAAATGGCCAGAAGGATGAAGAGAGGGGAAGCTGAAGATTCAAACAGCTCCAACACAAGGCTCGCTCTATGGCAACCAACATCGCCATGAAATCATGTGCCTACACTTCCAGTTGAACTTTATTACGTATACCTGGATCCACAGATACAAAAGCCATCCGTGGGACCAGAAGCAGCCCAACAAGATAAAAAGATCTTCCTTCTGCCCACCAGGAACACAGTCCTTTTGGGGGGAGTAGAGCTTTGCCAGGATAAGGGCTTCTTCTACAGATTAAATCTCAACTTCGCCATGCTTGCCAATTCTCTTCCCCAATTTTCTTTAAACCCTATCCAAACATAATAATTGGCTCCTGAGTATCACCTTTTTCTTTTCCAAATGTTCTCTACATCAATTCTAGACTTTCAGCCAAGATCAAAAAAAAATCTGCCGAATGCTCTACAGCAGCGGTCTCCAAACCTGACTGCACTTTAGAATTATCTGGACGTATCCCAGTGCCCAAGCTGTGTGCTGTGTCAACTCATTCAGCATATCTGGGGGTGGAAGCCAGGCAGCAGTACTTTTTTAAGAACCCCCAAGTGATTACAATGTGGGCAAAGTTTAGGAATTATTGGCCTATATTATTTTATTTATTATTGGCCTATTTTATTTCTGTATTACTAATTACATAGTAATACAGAAAACCTAGTATACTAGTTTGTGATCTTTCAGTTAAAAATTTTTTTCAATCCCAGACACTTTCCATCTCTCAATAAATTTCCCATCTAGTAAGAGCTAACACTCATTAAGAACTGATGTGGCAGGCATTGTTCTAGGTACTTCATGAAGGGTGCACTGGGTTATATCTCATTTAATCTTATTATTCCAATTTTACAGAAGAGAAAATTGAGTCAAAGAGATTATAAGCACATCTGCAAGTCTATTTAATATGCCAATGCCATTCATCAGGAACTTATATAACCTTTAAATCGTCAAATCTTTCTGTGTTATCTCTCCCTTGATCTTTGGTTTGTTTTTCGGATTTTTGTTTTTTTGAGACAAGATCCTACTCTGGCACCTAGGCTAGGGTTCAGTGACACAATCATAGATAGCCTCCAATTCCTGGCCTCAAGTGTTCCTCCACCCCAGCCTCCCAAAGTGCTGGGATTACAGGAGTAAGCAACCCCACCTAGCCTGATCTTTGGGTTTTAATTCACCCCAATTATACTTAGGCTATTTAGATTTTGAAAATTGCTTACTTTGGAGACAAGACAACCTCATTTAGATAACTTTGCTGATGTTCTGGGAAATATTAAAAAGAATAAAAATCACTCCTTTTGCTAGATCAGAATTAGTGTGAAAGTTCAGTGGCCACCATGAATCCCCACCGGATGTGCTGCCTCGGAGGGAACTGGAGTGTATTTCTGAGGAGGAAAATATAGGGTCAGGGGAAAAGGAAGATAAATACGATAATCTATGATCATAATTCTATGGGAAGTGGAGAAGAAGTGTGGCTGAGGACCCGGCAAGACGGACAGGGAAATGAAGGTCACAAAGGAAATTTAAAAAAAAAAAAAAATAAGAGTGAGAAGGATGATGGGTGGGATTGGCAACTCTAGGGCAGGACTCAGAGTCTCGACTCCCAGGAACGGTCCTAGGACAAGTTGTCCTTTTTTTAGGCAATTATAACTGCCCAAGCAGAAAGACCATGAACCATGAAACTGCCAGGAGGGTAGCTTCAAATGGGGCTGGAGACTTTTAAAATGAGTATGGAGCTCATCTTTTTTAATTATGAAAATTAGAGTAGTTCAACTTGCTGGCAATCCCAGGTTACCATGGAAGGGAATTAAACAATCACATAAACAACGGAGTTCAATGTTCTTTCCTACGGCTGAAGAGTCACCAAGTTCTGGACTTGGCTGGCCCCTAACTACCCTCTAACTTTTCTCATGTGGCTTGCCCTCACTAGAAGTTCCTTCAAAGGGAGATGCCGCCTGTTCTAGAAGAGGGCGACTATAAGAATGAAACCGTAAGGCAAAGGACAACATCCTATAGTCACAGTCCAATGCGGAGTGTTGGGGTGCAGCGGTCACACCTTGGCACCCTGCTCCAAATGAGGCCCACATTTCCCCGTGGCCTGGAGTAATAGCTGTTGATGAGCCGCAACTGAGTCCCTCTGTGGGAACAGCCCTTGACCAAAGACGACAGCCTCGCTGAAGAATACGCCCCGTCCCTGAGGACAGACTACATCCAATGGACACTCCAACAGAGGACACAAAAACCCAGCCTTGGCCTCCATTTGCAAAAACTCTGCAGGGCCAACCCAGCTCCAGAGACTGCCAGGAGATTGGCCCAAGTCTCTTTCAGGAACATCAAAGACCTGACTTTTCCCTCTGTCCAATCCCAATTCTCTCACTTGCTTATAGCTTTGTTCCCAAGGACACTTCCCAATAATCCTCCTGCAGGCAAATCCGCCTGCGTCTTTCCCAAGTTTGCTTCCCAACCGAGGACATACACTCGGGAAGGAATGTTTGGGAAAAGAGGAGACGGGACACGTTGTTCAAGTGTAAAAGAAAAGCCAAATCTGAGGCTCGAGGAATTCAGTGTGAATAGCTACAAGTTCTGATTGGTGGGGGCAGGCAGGTGACCTCTGCCCTCTATCCACTCCAGGATATTAGGAGACTAAGCCCTTCTCCAAATCACCTCTTTGACCTCTTCTTAATCCTGGATTAAGGTCTTAAAGAGAGAAGCCTGTTTGCTGGGTGCCCCAGTTAAGATGCTGACATGTTATACTTCAGATCAGACCTTGAGTTCCTCCTGCCACATGGACATCCTCTCTATCTCCCTCCATTCCAAGCCCACTTGTCCCTTAAACTAGAGAGAAACAGCCAGCCTTGGACGCTAATAGAGCTCACGTCTTGAACGCTCTAGTGGTGGGTCTCTACCCTGTGCTGACAGCTAGTAAGGGAGGAAAGGAGACAGCGTGTGTGTGCAGGTGTGTTGTACGTGGGGGGTTCCTGATGAGGAAGGAATCTCAGCAAAGCAACGACCCAGACCCATGTGGCCCCCTGTGTGCCCGGGATGCTATCACTTCTTGGCCCCCACTCCACACACACACATGACCCAGGAGGGTGGCCCGTGCGGTCAGCCCCCTCAGAGACCCAGGCAGAAGGCAAAGCACCAAATCTTATGTTCCAGCATCCAGACGCGGCTCCTCTTTAACTCAGCCTGGACTCTCCAGAGGGCAGCTGGGGGACTCTCAGACAGTTACCGAGTGATTCTCCATGATCTTTCCATGGGGTGGCACAGCGGTGTGGACTCCAGAACCGGCTGTCTAGTGCTGGGCTTTCTGAAGACGTGCCCAAGCTGCTGTGAGAGTCTGCCAGATGCTGTCTGGGTTCACTTATGATGTAGATTATTCTTACAGCTTTTCTTGGTGTCCATTTTCCCTTTGTGTCCAGCTGTGGCATTTAGTCTGCTCAGTTACCCTCCCCCACGGCAGCACCTGGCTGCTCACACTCTCATCCCCAGAGAGGTCTCCCCCTACTTAGAGACGAAATATATAGTTGGCTTTTAGGATGATTCAGGCTAATCCTGACATGCGCAACCCAACACCCATTTTATAAGACAGCAATTGCCTTCATGGGGTATGAACCCCTAGATATGACATTGGTGTGCAGCTCTGGATGTATCCCACCCTTTCTCTGGGTCTCAGTTTCCCCATCTGCTATAAGAAGGGGTTGTTCCGAGAGGACTTAGATGACCTCCTAAGTCACTTTCTGCTCTGAAAGTCCATGATCATTCTTCACCTTACACCTCTGCAAATGCTAAGAAGATGAAAAAGAGATGGACTTTGTGGCCACAGAAAGCGAGGCAGGGGAGGGCAGCAACCCTGACTGGCCGTGCACTGCTGAGCCCTGCCCTCTCTTTCTGCTTTCTCTCTTCTAACCCCACCGTTGCCTCCAACTAAATGCCTTTCTTCTCCCTCTCTGCATCTCCCTAACTCTTCCAACAACGGCTACACCACCGTGGTGCAGGGGCTGTGCTGGGCAGTGGGGAGGCTGAAGCGCACTCTCTTTTTAACACACACCAAAACTCTTCCAGTCAAAACCTAATGGGGACAGAGAGGGGGCAAGTAGGTACAGAGAGATCTCACTAAGAAGAAAAGTAGCCATGTGGTAAGCTGGGGACACTGACTCCCCCGCAGGTACATGCTGTGACATCCTGGCAGCACCATCTCTCCTACCCTCTTTCTGATCTCTTCTCACAACAAGAGTCTAACTAAATTCCCTTCCTATGGTCCACACACTACTGATCATTCAGCAGTCCACTCACCCCTGCCTGATCAGAGCCTGCCTGATCTAAGGAGTCCAGCAGAATAAGCCTGGACCCTGGGCTAGGAAGGGCCTTCCTTCTACAAATCTGGAAGGAACATTGAGAATCTAGTGTCAGTGGGCAAAGACCACAAAGCTTGGCATGGACCAAAACGAGGCTGCAAGAATAACTAATACATTTGGTTAGTATATTATACCACTTAAGTAACTGAAGGAATATAGTAATCCCACCAAAATAACACCAGTGAGAACAGACATATAAAGTCTCACACTGTCTATGGTGTATTGTTCAGAGATGAGGACAGTGTGGGTCTGGAAACCCTGCCCTACACAAAACTGGACAGTAACTAGGGAAGTTTCGACTAAAGGAGAGAGGCCCTAAGTAAACGGTATCACCTATTAGAGAAGAGGAAAAGAAGGAGAAACAAAGGAGCAAAGAGTCTGACTTTCTTGTTTCTCCAGAGGGAGGTTGTCGGATGGCTTAAGTAGCTCTGAAACAACAGGGCATATTCTGAAGATGGGGCAGCCAAACACAGCAAGAGGCTAGCTCCTGGTTAACAGGCTGGATCCAGATAATCACTACAAAATCTCTGGGTTGGAGCCATCATCTGGGTCTAGATAATCGCTACAAAATCTCCCAGCTCGGAGCCATCACCCGTGACTTCACAGCACCGAGGAGCAGGTGACAACCGGTGATGCTCCAGAATAGCAGGAACCACAAGGTCTTCTGATTCTCACGTTGAAAACCACCAGAGAGCTGCACCTCCTTCTGTCCCACGGATCCCCTTTCTCTGTGAGAGTTAGGGTCCTCCCTCTACTGTTGGGGGCCAGGTCACTGTTGATCTCATTCAGCCCAATGTCAAGGTCATAGAAAAGAAAACTGCAAGTCAGGCACGGTGGCTCATACCTGTAATCCTAGCACTCTGGGAGGCTGAGACAGGAGGATTGCTAAAACTCATGAGTTCGAGACCAGCCTAAGCAAGAATGAGGCTCCATTTCTACTAAAAATAGAAAAACTAGTTGGGAGAGGACTAGTTGGGAACTGTGGCAGGCACCTGTAATCCCAGCTACTTGGGAGGCTGAAGTGAAAGGATTGCTCAAGCCCAAGAGTTTGAGGTTACTGTGAGGTATGATGCCACCTCACCCTACCCTGGGTGACAGAGTGAGACTCTGTCTCAAAAAAAAAGTATTGAAACAAAAAAAAGAGAGAAGTCTCGGCGCCTGTGGCTCAATGCGCTAAGGCGCCAGCCACATACCCTGAGCTGGCAGGTTCGAATCCAGCCTGGGCCTGCCAAATGACAATGACAGGTGCAACCAAAAAATGGCCGGGCGTTGTGGCGGACGCCTGTAGTCCCAGCTACTTGGGAGGCGGAGGCAAGAGACTTGCTTGAGCCCAAGAATTGGAGGTTGCTGTGAGCTGTGGTGCCACAGCACTCTATCCAGGGTGACAGCTTGAGGCTCTGTCTCAAAAAAAAAAAAAAAAAAAAAGAGAGAGAAAAAAAAGAAAAGTCTTTTCCATTGGCCTCCAAAAGAGTGGGCCAACATTCTTAATTAATGAGGGAGCTAGTAACCAAATTCCTCTCCCAAGGTTGGCAAAATGTGTCTCTCAACACACTGAGGTCCTGTTCCTGTCCATCTTTCTGGGTTCGGAATGGACCAAAGGTGTCCAAACCCCCACCAAGAACAGAGATGCCCCTGTGCAGCTTCCTGGAGGTCTTGGAAAATATGCTCAAGTAGGAGGGAGTAGATGCTAGGAAAACTCTGCCCACTGCCTGATCCCTACGTGCTGACATTTGTAATCAAGATGGAAAATTTCCATGAGACGCGCCCAGGGAGGACTGGCTTGTTTTCTTCTACATAATCTAACCTTTGACTCACCAGAGACCCTGATAACAGGATCCCTAAAATGCCACTGTCTGCATGGGTGCCATTAGAATTCTCCATTTAACCAACAGGCTTTTTCCAGCCTTGATTATTTTCTAGAACTCCCTGGGAAAAGGAGAGCAGGTAGGAACCAAATGGATGGATCCTCCCAGGCTGGCTATCCCTCTCCCAGCTTCGTCCCGCCTCACACTGTGCCCACAGCAGCTGGACAGATGCAACTGGGTAACGAATACAGAGAGAAATTAGAAAGCACAGAAGAAAAGAAACCTTAAGTTGGATACCAGACATGGGAGATGCACTCCAACAGGATCATTTTCAGCAAAGTAATGGTTGAGCAAAACCAAGAAGTTATAATAAAAACTTGGCCGCGTGCTGCACCACAGCACACACTAGGGCTCAGCAGTGCTGAGGGCAGGGCTTCCCACGTGCCCTTGGTTACACACACGCCCGAGCCCCCACAGACAGGCCCATCCTTCCTCCTCTGAAGTCGTTAAGGCTCTGCAGAGGGTTAAATTTAACTCAGGGGATGGAGCTGGGCGTGGGTAGTAATTATAATACCTTGTATTTATGTCTAGCTATTCCTGGCCTCCAGCTCGTTTTCTCTTCCTTCAGTTCCCTCTGAAGAGGTCAGTGAGATTTACAGATGTGGTTTCTGGGCCCTCCTGGGACAGCCTCTCTAACGCTGTCCACATCGCTGGAGGTGAAAATCAAAGAGGGACTGTTCTCTTCTGTCTATAAACCAAGAGTCAGGGAGGGCAGGTGGCAGGACAGTCATAGAGACTGAACTGGGGCTCGGCACAAAGAACTGCTGCTCGTTGATTAAAGCATGCGAGGTGCCCCCAACTAAAGGCTGTTTCTTGATGCTGAAAGACGTTTCATATTATGATCTTCGACTTGGATGTTGGATGGTCAGTTTACCAAAAGAGAGAAAGATTTTGTGTAAACTTATGCAATACTCTTATCAATGTGCCAGTTCTGTTGTAAGAACATTATACATGTAAATATCAACTCCTTTAATCCTCACAACAAAGCGATACAGTAGGTACTACCTACCCTAACCCGATTTCAGAGGTTAGAAAACAGAGGCACAGAATGGTTGAGAAACTTACCCAAGATCATACAGATAGTGGCTGGTAGGGCCTGAATTCAAACCCAGCGGGCCAGCTCCAGGGTACATGCTCTTCACTGCTGAAGAGACGCTGCCTTGCTCAAATCCATGGACCCCACACAGACTCCCTGATTCACTAGGTCCCCACATGATTGCAGTGAGTGGCCACGTTTGGGAATCCCAAGGTCAATGGTTCTCAAACACTGGTGTGGTTATTGATGTGCAGATTCCTGGGGCCCAGAAGTTCTGGAATCAGAACCCAGAAACTGTCGTTTTATCAAGCACTACAGTTGGTGCTGGTGGAGGTGGTATGGGCACAGCACCCTGAGAAAAGGCATGTAGGGGTCTCAGCACCTCGCCCCAGGGAGGGGGGCAAATAAACATGTGTCTGGGAAGCTCACTGGAGTCTGCAGAGACCAGTCTCTCTCCCACTAGAGCAGCAGCTCTGAGGGAGGGGAGCCAGCGGTGTGTGAGGCTATTCCGTGCTTTAGCCTTGAGGACAAGGCTGCCTTCCGAGGGAAAGGCAGCTCACCGTCCTTCCACACTTGACGTGCTGCACATCAGAGGGAGACACACAGTTGGTAATGAGAAAAGAAAAAGAGACTGGGTGGCCTGAGCCCCCTCTTGCATCGCCTGAACAATGGCCTCTTCAGATCCCTGGCATCTGAATTGGCATGGAGCCACCAGGAAAGAAAAGAGTTCGCTGTCCGTTTAAGGACGCCCTCTCTCCACAAAGGTCAGAAATGCCAGCTCAGCCTGCTGGGCAGCTGCCTTTTTTGCCACTTTGGGGCCCCTGAGCCCTGAGCTGCACTCTCCATTCCAGCTGGTTCTCTGAGCAACTGCTCTCTTCTGAAGGCAGGTCACCTGGGTGACAGCTGCTGCTCCAGGCCAGGTTCAATGATAGGGCAGGAATGGGCCTTGGGGGGCAAGGTCAGAAAGATGGCTACAGGAAGAGAGGGAAGGGTCAAAAAGAGAACTAGTCAAGCAATGGATGCTCCAGAAGAAATGTATTTGAACCAAAAGAGCAAAGGCTGACCAGTGATTGGCCCAGAAATCACACAGAGGAGAAAGTCATAAGTGGTTGGGGCTCAGGAGAAAACCCAGGGAACGGTCAGGGCAAGAGCTTTGACCCTCCATGTTACCCTCAAATCCTGGCACTTTACGGCCATGGGCACTCTTAACTTCCTTGAGCCTCAGTTTCCCTATAAAATTGGCACACGCTGAGTGGTAAGTAAGCATTAGAGGTTAATGATGTCCACTATTTCCGGTCAGATGGTCAAAGCATGTCCTCAGACACCAAATTCCCAGATCATACCCACAGTTCCAGTAAATCATCTTGGAAATAAGTGGCATGAGCAAAAGGGGCACTCATTAAGAAAACTGCAAGGGCTGGTGCGGACCATGACTCTCATGGGAAAACAACTCAGAATTAGTCATCTACTGATAACACAAAAGATGGGTTGGCAAATTTTCTCTATCAAGGCCCAGACGGTTCATTCTGTCAGCTTTGCAGACCAGAGAGTCTGTATCGTGACTGGTGAACTCTGCTTCTGTGAGGGGTACAGGGGAGGGGGAGCAGACAGGAACAAAATGTACTGAAAGCCTGTGGCTATGCCCACCCCCAAATCTATAAAAAACAGGCAGAGGACTGATGTTTGCTGACCCCTAAAATAAAGGGTGGCATTAATGGGGGAAAATGGTGAAACCTTAACAGGAAAGGGGATAAAAGATGGAGGCAGAAGCTTATTTCTTGCTCTTCTGCCTTGGGACTGCAAAGATTTCACCCAACGACTTGGTTTTCAAGCCCTCCAGTCAACTGCCGTGATTCTTTCCATGGCGATTTCTTCACCATCTAGATCCAGAGTTTGCTCAGCGTCTCCCTCCACTTTAGAGGTTTCTTTTTCTAGCTCTTTAGTGACACTGGGGGCTTCTGCAGGCAGGATTTCCTCCTTGAGCAGAGTGAGGGAGGATTGAAAGGGCTGGCTGGCGTCAAGGTGTCCACCCAAGCATCCTTGATAGCTGTCTGTCCCCCGCCCAGCTCCCCAGGGCACAAGCCAGTTGGGATCCTGCAGGTCCACGTGGCTTCTCAAACAGCTGCATTTCTCAGAGATTCTGTGCCTATCTGTATTCATTCACTCATTCATTCCAGTAGTGGAGTGCTCACTACCCTCCTTATCAATCTCAGAAAACAAATACTTTACCTTCACCTTGGGTGATGGTGGGAGGACGGCAGACAGACTCTGCCTGGAGGTCTCTCTGAGCCCCCTCAGAGCGGTATTCATTTCCTGCCCCTGGTGTCTTCCCACCCACAAGCTCAAGCACCGTGAAAAATGACAATTTCTAAATGGCAGTCAAAGCAAAAAGTGTAAGAGAAGTCGAGAATGAGGGAACAGATCAAAAACAAAAAGTCACTTCACTATTTCAATGTTGTTTTTTTTTTTTTTCCTTTTTTGGCCAGGGCTGGGTTTGAACCTGCTACCTCTGGCATATGGGGCCGGTGCCCTACTCTTTTGAGCCACAGGCGCTGCCCTAGTTCAATGTTTTAAACAAAGTGCTTGCTGACATCATTCCCTCTAGATAAAATGGCCCCATTCCACAAATCTGCCCTATTTGGTCCCAGCTTCAAAGTCCTACTCACAAGGCATCTCCACCAGGGAGACTTCCCTGATAAACTCTCATAGAAAGAATTCTCCAGTAGGGTTCACACCTGCCTAGTCTGAGGCATGGTCTGTGAGTGTCCATGGGCTCGGTCCTAACCCCCAGACCTTCTCAAAGGTATGCTGGAATGTTTCCTTCTCCCATATTCCCCCAGGACCTGTAATTGATGACTGCTCTAGATAGACTGCTGCCCAGAAGGATCCTGCTTCAGTGTAAGATGTTGCGCTTACATTGTTCTTCATCTGCCAACCTGTTCACGCCATCACCCACTCATTCACATATTCAACAAGACATGTGGAATGCTCACCTGTTGCGCGATGTGCTATAACAATGGACGTGACTGTCAAAGTCCCCTCAAGTCCTATGATTGAAGATTTAGTCATTTACATTTCTAAAAAGTAGAATACCATATTATACCAAAATGGGCCAATACATTAAATTTAAAAGACACCATAGGACTCAAAGAAAGCATAAGTGAATATATTCAAAGTTCAGGAGGAACTTTCTGTGAATAACCACAAACAGCTAATAGAAAGGAAAGGAATGATTATGTGATCACATTCAAACAGACCGACAAACTTGAACATGTATAGGCCAAAATCAGCCTCCAGTTAAAAAACAAAACTCTGGGAAAACTCTTGCCACATATGTGACTTAGGGTTAATATTTTTATTACATTAAATTGTTCTGTGCAATCAAAAAGACAAACGTGTCAAAGGGAGATGGGCGGAAGGGAAAGGCAATTCAATTCCCGAAAGAAATATAAATGGTTAATGAAGAAATTAAAAACATATCACCAATGATGAAAGAAATGCAAATGCATGCAACTCTGAGATACCACTTTTGGAATATCACATTGGCAAAGACTAAGACAAACGGAAATATCGAGGCAGACAAGGGCAAGGGAGGAAGCAAGCACTCTCACAACTTGCTGGTTGGTGTGTGGATTGGAACCACTTTTCTGCATGATAATTTGGACTCTGGGCCGAGAAGGCTGGTGTCTAAGACTTTATGTGAAGAATGTTAGCCACGACATTATTCTTAAATTGAAAAAGCAGTAATAACCTCAATGTCAAGTGTGAACAGATCAGAGAGATAAGAGATGCATACTTGCAATGCTACCCTTAAAAGTCAGGTGTATGGTGTATGGATGCAATCCAAACATTTTGGGAATCTAAGGCAAGAGGATCATTTGAGGTCAGGACTTCAAGACCAGCCAGAGCAACAGAGTGAGACCCTATCTCTATATTACCTAGAAAACTTGGCTGGGTGTGGTGGTGTGCACCTGTAGTCTTAGTTACTGGGGAGGCTAAGAAAGGAGGACTACTTGAGCCCAAGAGTTGGAGGTTGCCAAGAGCCATGATGATGCCACTGCCCTGTTTCAAATAAAATGAAATGGGGTACTGGGCACAGTGGCTCACACCTGTAATCCTAGCACTCTGGGAGGCCAAGGCAGACAGGTTGCTTGAGCTCAGGAGTTAGAAACTAGCCTGAGTAATAGCAAAACTCCCATCTCTACTAAAAACAGAAAAATTATGGGCAGTGCCTGTGGCTCAAGGAGTAGGGTGCCAGCCCCATTTACTGGAGGTGGCAGGTTCTAACCTGGCCCCGGCCAAACTGCAACAAAAAATAGCCAGGTGGTGTGGCAGGTGCCTGTGGTCCCAGCTGCTCAAGAGGCTGAGGCAAGAGAGTCACCTAAGCCCAGGAGTGGGAGGTTGCAGTGAGCTGTGACTCCATGGCACTTGAGGGTGATAAAGTGAGACTCTGTCTCTAAAAAAAAAAGAAAAAAACAAATAAAATGAAATAAAACAAAAAATCATTATTTGTTATAGAGAGATTAGATAGCTTATATAAAATGCATGTTAATATACACAGAAAGAGTAGTTTGAAGAATATAAACCAACATATTGATGTAGGAGTGTGATTAAGACCGATTGCTTTTTCTTTTGACTCTATATTTTGTAATTCTTATATAATGCCCCTGGATACTTTTGTATTGTAAAAACAACCACCATTCAAATTATAACTACTGGTAACTTTTTCTTCAAACCATCCTTTACTTCCAATTTTCAAAAGAGAAGACATATGTAAAAAACTTAGAAAAAACAAAAAGAACTCTACATACACAAGTGCCATCAATTATCGAACAAATATTTGGAGCACCCACTGTGTGTAAGGGCTTATACAAAACACAATGAGAAAATAAATACGAAGATAACTCTTTGCTTTGAGAGAATAATATGTTGTGAAAGAATGACAAGTAATTTAAGAAACTGAAGTTATGGGAATCCGGGCAAAGTGCTCAGAGAATGGAAAAGAACTAATTCTACTTGGTAATGAGATAAATGTGGACTTTTTTCAAGGAGGTGGTATTCAAGTTCAATTCTGAAGGATAACTGTGATATCCACAGGCAGAGACAAGAATCATAACCAAAGACTTAGTGTAGCTAAATAACTACAGTGATAGGCAAGAATGGATAAGCAAGAATTCAATGTACTCAATTCTGATCTGAGGACAACTGATGGTAGTACATGGTCAGGGGGGGGAGGGAAGGAGGAAGAGGGGTGGGGAGTCACAGTGTATGACACATCTCTTGGAGGTGGGACACAAATATAAAAGGGACTTTACCTAACAAATGCAAAAATTATAATGATAACAAAAATAATAATAACTACAGTGATAGGTAACGGTACCCTGGGAAGTGTGGGGTGTGCCAGTGGAAAGCTTAGGAAGTTGATGAAAGATGAAATGTGTGATGAAGTTGGAGGCAGACTGAAGGCGGCCTTGTGTGCTGCGCCTGGTGTGCTAGGCAACAGGGACCAAATTCAAGTCTTAAAGGAAGGACAGTAATCTGAGTTACTTGGCTGAGTGAGAAATAGACTCTGAGAATAAAGGGATTACATCATTAGATCACAGGGCTGGGCCTGGTGGCTCATGCCTTATAATCCTGGCACTCTGGGTGGGAGGCCGAGGCAGGTGGATTGCCTGAGCTCAGGAATTTGAGACCAGCCTGAGCCAGAGGGAGACTCTGTCTCTACTAAAAATAGAAAAACTAGCTGGGCATTATGGCCAGTGCTTGTAGTACCAGCTACTGGGGAGGCTGAAGGAAGAGGATTGGTTAAGCCCAAGAGTTTGAGGCTGCTGTGAGCTATAATGCTACGGCACTCTACACAGGCAATAGAGCAGCAAGAATCTGTCCTCCCACCCCCCGAAAAAGGAGAGCGATTAAATTATTCAACCACAGAAAGCAATGATGTATGGATACAGGCTACAAACTGAATGAAGTTTGAAAACATCAGTCTAAGTGAAAAGCTAAACATAAAGTCTATATAATATGATTCCATTCATACGGAAGTACGGAATGGAGAAATCTATAGAAACGGAAAGTGGGTGCCTAGGGCTGGCATGCGGGGTGGGGGTGGGCAAGGGAATGCCAGCTAGTGGGCGTGGGGGTTCTTCTGGAGGTGATGAAATGTTGTAAGGTTGACTGTGGTACGGTTGCATAACCCTGTGAATTTACTGAAAACCACTGAATAGTACACTTTAAATGGGTGGATTATATCACAATGAAGCTGTTGAAAGGGAGGGGAGATTATTCAAGTGGCTGTTGTTCCATGCCAGGCAAGAGACAATTGAAGGGTTTAAATTCAGACCGTTTTAAGAGTCATGGTAAAGGGGGGAGGACACGTCAGAGAAGCCACCAGGGCAGAAGTGACCACATGCAGAGTGAGGAATAGGAATAGAAGTGGCTGCGGAAGTTTCCAGCGTAAATGGCTGGGAGAGGAGGTTGGATGGGAAACCATTATTACAAATCTCTTTTCATGCCATGAAGGTGAGGAACTTAGCCCATCCCAGGAAGAGAAAAAACAGAGTAAGAAGTGCACGTTTGGAGCTGATAACTCTGTTCCTGGCAATGTTGGCTAAGGGCAACTTGTGACTGGTGATGACCATCATCAATTATATTGAGCACTGGTGAGCAGCACAGAAATGGTCCTAGTGAAGGCCTAGAAACATACTTAGGAGAATTCAGCCAGAGAGAGGAGTTAAGACTGCAGCTAGCCGGAAGAAACAATTCTCCGGCTGCACGCAATATTCTTAGCACTTACTGGTGCTGACTACTTACTGCTCCAAGCACACATTTTTGTAAAAATAAGTCCTATCATTGCTGCCATCCAGGTAAGGTTTACAAAGACTGCTCAACAGCTAAAGGGGAGTAATTGGCTCCTATTACTGAGGAGCCTCACAAGACTACAAATGTATTTTGCACACACATAAAGGGAACTCTTGGCTAATGAAATCAGAGGGTTAAAAGAAATCCTTTGAACATGCCAGAGTTAACAGATGCAAAATAAACGCATGACAAGGTACATTTTAGACCAAAAAGATGGCTGAGGAAAATAAAGTGCAAACTGCAAAGCAGATCACCTTCCAAAGCCCAGTGGTCAGTTTCCAAAATTTGCATCCTGAGGCTGGTCAATTTAAGCCTCAAGGAAACAAAGGAACTTTGCATGTCATTGTCATAATGCCCCTGGATGTAAACTACTACGGAGCAGTAGGGAAGAAAAAAAAAAAAAAAGTTGAGGTCGCTGCAGGGAAGCTATTATGAAACAAAGAGGCTCCTGGTCTCTGGAGAAAGGGTCCAAAAAAAGATCTGAACTGAAAGATAAATCTATTTGCACTACAGTAGAAGAGGCATCAGAGTCTCTTCAGTGGAATTTTCCTACAAGACCCTACCGAAGGGGCGGCACCTGTGGCTCAAAGGAGTAGGGTGCCAGCCCCATATACCCAGAGGTGGTGGGTTCAAACCTGGCCCCAGCCAAAAACTGCAAAAAAACAAAAAGAAAAGAAAAAAGAAAGAAAGAAAGAAAAACCTACTGAAATGTGTAAGTCCAGCCCTGGCTCCCCCCAAGACAGAGGCACCTTGCTGGAGCAAGAACCAGTTCTTACTCAACTTTTCATTTCTACCACCTAGCCCAGGAGGTGCTCAAGAAATGTTAGCTGAGTGATCAAATAAATGAATTAAAGAGATAGTAGGAAGAATCAATCCAGGGGGAACTTGAGAAGAATATTAAGGGCCTTGTGCACCAAACACCCTTAGCCTGTGGTTTGTGGGGGTCCATAAGACATGGAATCTGCTGCTGTATCTTGGCCTCATCAGAGATGAGGGCACTGGTGCCCAGCCCAAGGTCACACTCCTGTGAATGGTGAAACAAGTTCCAGCCTCCAGTAAAGTGGTCAAGTGACCATACCCATGTGGGCCAGGGAGATGGAAGAGTTCCAGCAATGAAACCAAAACACATGACAGGGGAGGTTGTTCCCTTGAAAGGAAGGGTCACGCTCACTACAGTGGTCTTATCTCCTAAGGACACTTTAGGAAAAATTATAATCAGTGTTCTCTGAATCCATCTAGAGCAGCGGTTCTCAACCTGAGGTCATGACCCACAGGAACTGTATTAAAGGGTTGCGGCATTAGGAAGGTTGAGAACCACTGATCTAGAGCATAAATTTTCAGTGAGTGAAAGGCAAAGTCTTTGATCTTTTTTTTGTACAATGCCAAACACAAAACAATACACTTTTTCTTTCATTTTTTTTAAGATGGAGTCTCATTCTGTTGCCCTGGGTAGAATGCTGTGCCATCAAAGCTCACAGTAACCTCAAACTCTCGTGCTCAAGCAATCCTATTGCCTCAGCCTCCAGAGTAGCTGGGACTACAGGCACCTGCTACAACATCCGGCTATCAATAAAGATTTTTTTAATAGCAGCTAACATTTTAAGTGGCTATAATGTGCCAACCCCCTTCTTAAGTGCATTAATATGAATTATCTCATTTACTACTGACAATCCTTACAATAGCCCTCTGAAGCAGGTGTCATTAGCCCCATTTGTAGATGAAACAGGTAAAGGCTTGGGGGAAAGTAAAGTAACTGGCCCATACACATAGTAACCAGCTGAACTATCTGCATCTCTCCCTTGGGGTCTACCACACAGCTTGAAAGAGAGGGAACTCCTTGCCACGAAGCAACCATTTATCCCCAGCTGCAGCAAAGAGGTGCCAACTGAGAAGCACAGCCCATCTCCTCTAGGGGGCAGTCTTGGGACCTCAGCACTCAGTTCCCAAGGTTTGCATTCTCTGAGGTATGCCCTCCCAGCCTTTGAATATTGTCATAGGTATAGGTAATGTTCCACTCATGCTTTCCCAGATGGTGAATAGATAATGGGTTATTTGGGATTTGTTTTTCCGTTGCTCTGTTTCCCAAGCTGGAGTGCAGCTGGGCCATTAAAACTCACCATGACATCCAACTCCTGGGCTCACACCATCCTCCTGCCTCAGCCTCCCAAGTAGATCAACCCACACCCCACCTCCTCTCTTCAGCCCTTCTTGATTTCCTTTGCCCATGACTCCCTCTCTCTGTTCTCACATATTTTTGGTAATTATACGGTTGACCCTTGAACAACATGGATTTGAACTGGGTGAGTGTACTTATATGTGGATTTTCTTCTACTTTTTGCGACCCCAGACAGCAAGACCAACCTCTCCTCTTCCTCCTCAGCCGACTTAAGGAGAGGACAGTAAAGATGAAGGCCTTTTTTTTTTTTTTTTTTTGA